>CM035845.1:63876481-64125536 GCA_020510985.1 Pholidichthys leucotaenia | reverse complement strand
AATGATCATGCACCCTGTTGTCTAATATATGTAGATAAAAAATTGATAAAGGAATCAGGTAGATGGCAATTTCAGCATAAATGGCTTCAGGATGAGGAATTTGTCAAGTATATAGAAAAACAGATAGACGAGTTCTTTGACATCAATACTACACAAACATCAGCATGTGTAAAGTGGGAGGCTTTCAAAGCTTTTATTAGGGGACATATTATTAGTTATACAGGATCAAAATCTAAGAAGACTCGAGAGGAGAGAGCTAAATTGGAACATAAAATAAAAAATCTTCAGGAAAAAGTGTATGCAGGAAGTGACCCAAGGTTGGAGAATGAATTACTGATTTTGAGAGCTGAATACGACAAAAAATCAGCGAATAGAGCTGCCTCGAGTCTTCTAAGATTGAAACAATCTTTTTATGAACAAGGTGAAAAATCAGGAAAATTATTAGCATGGCAGATTAAACAATTGGAAATTAAAACGCCAATTACCAGTATTATAAGTAATGGACAGGTAGTTATAGATCCTTTAGAAATTAATAGAGCCTTTAGAGATTACTATGAAAAATTATATGATACCAAAAATGAACCTGATTTAACAAAACTAAATGGGTTTTTGAACGAACTATCTATACCGTGTATTCCAAATGAAAACAGGGAGATATTGGAGTCTAAAATTAGTCAAGAAGAAGTTGGGCTAGCCATTGATAATATGAAATCAGGAAAAAGTGCAGGACCAGATGGTCTTCCAGTTGACCTTTATAAAAAATTTAAGAATAAATTAATAAAACCTTTTTTGGAAATGGTTTTAGAAGCATTTCAAAATAATAATTTACCATCATACATAAATAATGCCTTAATTATACTGCTGCCAAAACCAGGTAAGCCCTCTAATAAATGTGAAAATATGAGACCAATAAGCCTATTAAACGCCGACCTTAAGATAATCTGTAAAATTTTAGCAAGACGAATACAAGAAATTTTACCAAATATTATTAATCGAGATCAGAATGGCTTTATAAAGGGTAGACAAGGCTTCCATAATGTAAGAAGACTATTTAATATTATTTATTTTAATAAAGAAGCACCGGATACAGCTCTCCTATCATTGGACGCCGAAAAGGCCTTTGATAGAGTTGAATGGCCCTTTCTTTTTGAAGTCCTACAAAGGTTTGGACTTGGAAATAATTTCATAAAATGGGTTCAAATAATATACAATAATGCTACAGCAGAAATCCTAACAAATAACAATATTTCAAAACCAATAAAAATCAATAGAGGATGTCGACAAGGCTGTCCACTTTCACCTTTACTGTTTACTATGGCAATTGAACCTTTAGCGATAGCGATACGTTTACATTCACAAATATATGGAATTAAAGTTGGACCAACAGAACATAAAATCTCCCTGTACGCCGATGACATAATTTTGTTTATGTCGAATCTAAAAAAATCAATTCCAACCTTGTTGAATTTAATAAAGAATTTTGGGGAAATATCAGGATATAAAATAAATAAAACTAAATCTTCAATATTAATGCTAAATGAGACCCAGAGAAATTACCCAGCCCCTGAGGTAAATCAATTCAATGTTGTAAATCAGTTTAAATATTTAGGAATCCAAATTATGCCTAAGCTAGAATCAGTCGCCAGTGTCAACTATGAAGCCTTAATGTCAGATATCAATGAGTTACTTCAGAGATGGATGTCACTACCAATGTCGATGATCGGGAGAATCAATATACTTAAAAGTAATATTTTACCTAAAATACTTTATTTATTTCAATACATTCCCTTATCACCACCTTTAGATCTATTCTCAAGAATAAAAAAAAAGTTAGTGGAATTTATATGGAACAACAGGAGGGCTAGATTACGTTTGTCTTTATTATATTTACCATTTGATCGTGGAGGTCTGAAATGTCCAAATTTTATGTTGTATTATTGGTCGGCACAACTGAGGTCTATGACATATTATTTTTCATCAAATGATCTCCCTCACTGGACTGAAATGGAATCATACAGTTTACCTTTACCTCTTCCCATATTCATATACTCAGATTCGGCAAAAAAATTACAAAAACAAGTTAAAAATCCATTTGTAAAGCATATGATCAAAATATGGTGTGAAGCTAAAAACTATTTAAAAGAACCACAGTTATTGTCACAATTTAGTCCAATATGGGGTAATCAATATTTTAAACCAGGAAGAGCGGACGCTGTATTTAAAGTATGGAATTTAAAAGGGATACAAAAGATTCAGGATTTATATTTGCCATGTGCAGACAACATAATGTCTTTTGAAGAGCTGAGGATCAAATTTAATCTCAATAGAACACATTTTTTTAAATATCTTCAACTTAGAAACTTTATTCGATCAAATCAAAATAAAGCTCTCACTCGACCTATTTATTCATCCTTGGAAAAAATGATGATGAAAGATAGTAAAAGAAAGGGTATTATTTCAGAGTTTTATAACTCACTGACACTATCTTCAAGTGAAAATTCACTGAAAAGATTAAACTACTGGAAAGAAGATCTGCAAATTGAAATTTCAGAGGAACAATGGGAATTGGCTTGTACAGAAGCTCAAACCAAATCAATAAATGCACGCCTTAAATTGATACATTTCAAATGGTTAATGCGGATGTATGTTACACCGGAGGAGTTAAATAGATATAACAAAAATATACCAGATACATGCACAAAATGCATGGAAAGTAAAGGAACCCTATTTCATTGTTTATGGGAATGTAGATTAATAAGAATGTTTTGGGAAGAGGTGAGGGTAACAATTGAAAAAATAATCTCAAAACAAATCATACTGAATCCTAAACTGTTTTTGTTGGGTCTGTACCCAGAAAAGCATAATTTTAATAAAAGTGAAAGAACATTCATAGACCTCAGTTTGCTTAATGCCAAAAAATGTATTGCACTATTATGGAAAAAGACTCATAGACCAGATGTGACTCAGTGGTTAAGACAGATGTTAACAAACCTTCCATTAGAAAGAATAACATATATACTAAAATCAAAGGAAATTGTGTTTGAGAATATATGGAGACCTTTTATTGATTATGTAAAAAATTTAAACATAACTCTTGAAGAAGAAGGTGAATGATGTGTGTGGACCTTGTAAATTCCAAACTGGTGAACATAATATGTATACTTATGTATTGGATTGTCTAGACTAAACAGAGGAGCATTGTTGAAGACTTCATTTTGTTGGTGGTTGTTGGTGTTTTTAGTGCATTTTTTTTTTGTAGTACTTTAGTGTTAGTGTTTGATTGTTTGTATCATGTTTGTTAAAAAAAAAAAAAAGGTTCAATAAAGATATTGTGGAAAAAAAAAAAAGACAAAAACACCATGCCTAACCAAAAACAGAAGAAACTGACATTCCCCAGGTCAGGACGCGCAGCGGCCGCAGAATCTGAACCGGAGGACCTCCGTTCAGGAGACGAGGAGCTGGACCTAGCTAACAAAAAGATTAGCTTGAAATTGCTATTTGATGAATTACGACGATTTCGGGCCGAATTTCATGAATTCAGAGAGGAACTAAAAAGGACGAACAGCAGAATGGACCAGGCCAAAAACCGAATCTTGGAAGCTGAAGAAAGAATAAAAGTGCTTGAAGATTCTATGCTGGATTTACACAGAAAACAGTCAAGGCTGGAGGCTAAGTTAACCGACCAAGAAGGAAGACAGAGACGAGATAACATCAGAATTCACGGTCTGAAAGAAGGAGCTGAAGATAGTTTCAACACAGTGGCGGAATGCGTGGAATCCTTATTGAGAGAGAAGTTGGATATTCCACAAACCACCGATTTGAAGATAGAAAAGGCCCATCGTACATTAGCCGCAAAGCCAGCGGCAGAAGCGCCCCCCGCGTTCGGTGGTGGTAAGATTCTCCGATTTCAAAATAAAACAAGAGGTTGTAAGACGGGCTTGGCAGAAAAAAGGATTTATGCATCAAGAGAGAAAAGTCTTCTTGGAGCACGATTACGCCCCTGAGGTTCTTAAAAAGCGACGGGAATATAACGACGCCAAAAAGGTTCTACGGGAACAGAATCGACGCTTTCAGACGCCATTTCCTGCGAAGTTAAGGGTCTTTCATGGTGAAGAGTCATGTCTCTATAATTCAGCGGAAGAAGCAACAATTGACATGGCAAGAAGAGGGCTCCCGGTAACGGTGTTTAAACCCGCAGCGAATCTGAGCGAGAAGATCAGAGCTCAAACGTGGTCCACTCAGAGACCTTCAAAATCCACGGGCCAGCAGCGGGAAACCCAGCCCCAGAGCTACAAAGATAAGCTTTCCAGTTCCAGGAAGGAATAGCGACCTTTTTGTTGTTTTTTTTCTTTTCAGTCATTCTGCACTTCCATCCCCCCTCCTACAAGGTAACAAACATTAAAGGAGATGCAGAATCAGCATGTGGTAAAACCTTTCATGGAGCAGTTATAGCATTAGAAACAAATGTCTTCTTAATTTAAAGGGGAAAAAAAAATCATGTTAAAATAGAAATGTAACAATGACCCACATGTTCTCTCCACACTAACAAGTACTGTATTAGAGTGAATGTTTGCTGTGATGGGGGTGGGAGGGTGCACACAATCTCATAGGGTATAGGCATTTAAAAAAAAAAAAATCATTACAAATTCGGATTGGGATCTGAAATTCACGTTAAAAACATGGGACAACTTACAGGGGTAAGAGAGGGCCCTCAACACGTAACAGAGTTTGAGGAATTTCCCTCAGAGCCTACACTCCATCAGGGCTCTTACAGGGTCTTTAAAGAGACCCCAGCTCAGGAAGTTTTTTTGACAGTTTTTTGTTTTAAAGTTTCGTACACTATGTTCTTAATGTTTTTTATGTTCTTAATGTTCTTTCAGTTTCTGAGTAGAAAAAAAGAGGGCCACCACACTGTTATACTAAATAAGAAAATACAATGGAGAAACAGGGTGTAACCAAAATAGCCTCATATAATGTAAAAGGGATCCTGAATCCAGTTAAAAGATCCAAGATTCTACGCAAAATGAAAAAAGACAAAGCAGAAATAATATTTTTACAAGAAACCCACCTAACAGACATGGAACACACTAACCTCAATAGACAAGGGTTTAAAATGATCTCTTCATCTTCATATAAGTCAGGGAGGAGGAGGGGAGTAGCGACATTGATATCAACCAAAATTACATTTGAAAAAAAAATCAGAACACAAAGATAAAGAAGGGAGGTACAGTTTGGTAATTGGGCGGCTAGAGGGAGAAGATATCACCCTGCTGAATGTATATGCACCACCAGGGGCTAAATGGAAATTTTATAAAAATGTATTCGACCTAATGATAACTAAAGCCCAAGGTTTAGTGATATGTGGTGGAGACTTCAATCTAAGACTGAATCCATACTGGGATGCAACAGGTAATTCTTCACATCAAAATAACACTCAAAATAGGAAAACTCGGATGCTACTAAAAGAAATGGGAATCTGTGACGTATGGAGGGAATTCAACCCCAATGTAAAAGATTATACTTTTTATTCAACGCCACATTCATCTTACTCAAGGATTGATTACTTTTTTATGTTTAATAGAGACATTGGAAGAGTAAAAACATGTAAAATAGGACTGATGGATCTCTCTGACCACAGTCCGATCTATATGGACTTAAACATCCAAAAATACACAAATAATACATTTTCCTGGAGGCTGAATTCAAATGTCCTGAAAGGACCACTGAAAGATGAATTGGAATCAGATATTCTCAGATATTTGGAAGAAAACGATAATGGAGAAGTATCCCCTTTAATACTGTGGGATACGTGCAAAGCTGTAATAAGGGGAAAAATTATTGCAAAACTGGCAACCCAAAAGAAACTGAGACAAGAAAAACTAATCACACTAGAGTCAGAACTCAAGAACCTAGAAAAAGAACACAAAGACAACACTCATTCTAATGGCTCGCTCAAGATTAAAGAAATTAAAAATCAAATAAATGAGATCTACACAATAGAAATCCAGAAGAAACTTACATTTCTGAAACAAAAACACTATGAAGCAGGCAGTAAATCGGCAAAATTACTAGCCTATAAATTGAGGAAACAACAAACAGAAAGAGCAATCTACAAAATCAGAGACCCAGTATCAAAGGAAATAAAATTCAGAATTCAGGGTATTCTTAAAAGCTTCGAGAATTACTACAAGAACTTATACTCACACAAAAAACATAAAAACGCATCCGAGACATTCCTAAACACATTAAACCTTCCCCAACTTACGGAGTCACAAAATAAAACACTACTGTCAGAAATACAACCTAAAGAATTGGAAAAAGCAATTATGAAACTTAAAGCTAACAAATCCCCAGGAGCAGATGGCTATACAGCAGAAAGGTACAAAACCTTTAAACAGCAACTATCTCCTCTCCTCCTGAAAACATTTATGTCCTCCACACAGGGGAAATCCCCCCCTCCTGGAGAGAAGGGGTCATTGCAGTTATACCTAAACCTGAAAAGGATAAACTAGAATGCTCCAACTACAGACCAATCAGTGTATTAAATCAGGACTATAAGCTTTTTACCATTATCCTTGCCAAAAGGTTAGAAAACATACTGACAGACTTAATTCACTTAGACCAAACAGGTTTTATAAGACAAAGACAGACACAAGACAACATTAGACGCACTTTACACATAATTCATCATATAAAAAAATATAACTTAAATGCAGTCGTATTGGGATTAGATGCTGAAAAAGCATTCGATTCGGTTGACTGGTCTTTCCTATATAGAATCTTATCCAGTTTCAATTTTCATAACAACTTCATTAGAACTATACAGGCATTATATAAAAAACCAACAGCTAAAATAAGGATTAACGGTAATTTATCATCATCTTTTGAGCTGGAAAGAGGATGTCGTCAAGGCTGCCCCCTGTCTCCACTGCTCTTTGCAATCTTCATAGAACCTCTGAGCCAATGGATAAGACAAAATCAAGAAATTCAAGGCATTACACTTGGTCAGAAGGAACATAAAATAGCACTCTTTGCTGATGACATTTTAATATACCTAGGGCAGCCAGACACTTCTTTACCAGAACTAATCTCAGTTTTTTCAGACTATGGAGATTTATCGGGGTACAAATTAAACATGCATAAAACCCAAGTTTTAACATTCAACTATGACCCAAATCATTATTCACTAAGTGAACTCAAAACTAACTGGGAGTTGGAATCTATGAAATATCTGGGGGTCAATATCCCGAAACAACTCGACAAAATTATAACACTAAACTATGATCCACTGGTGACAAAAATAAAATCTGACCTAGCAAGATGGAATATGATACCATTCTTAGGTACTGCACAAAGAACTGAAGCAGTCAAAATGAATATACTTCCACGTCTTCTATACCTTTTCCAAACAATACCGGTAGAACCTCCCAAAAAAACATGGCAGGAGCTGGACAGAAGGATCTCAAGATTCATATGGCAGGGCAAGAGACCTAGAATCAGATATAGAACCCTACAGCTAAACAAAGACAAAGGTGGGCTCGCCCTGCCAAATATCAGGGACTATTTTATAGCTGCACAAATTAAAACTTTAGTAGAGATATGTAACCCAGTCTACACTGCACAATGGAAGGAGATGGAATGTCAAATAACAAGTGACATCCCCCTACAGGCGATAATAGGGAACAATGCCTTACCTAAACTCTTGAATAACACTAACCCGTGGATAGAGACCCCGCTAAAAATTTGGTTTAAGATAGTCAGAGAGAATCAAGCTAAAGAGCCCTATCGACTTCTGCAATGGATTGCCTATGATCAAGACTTTACCCCCAATAAAACAGACACTAGATTTAAAGAGTGGAAAGAGAAAGGGCTGATAAAATATTACGATTTTTTTAAGGGGCAAACTTTAAGAAGTTTTGAAGATTTGAAAAAACAAGGTCTAATAAATCAAGATCTTTACAGGTTCTTTCAGCTTAGACACCACATAAACAATATACTTAAAAAGGAGGATTTGGAAAGGGCCCAGTCAGGTGTTCTGAAGGTCTTCTTAATGGCATATAAAGGGATCCCAGGGATCAGATACATTTCTAAAATATACCAAGGTCTTCAAGACTTAAAAGGAGACAACATATCATATATAAAAGAGAGATGGGAAAAAGAGGGGAATTTCACTTTACAATTGGAAATATGGGAAAAGCTAAATAAACAGCAATGGAAAAGTACCTCATCCCTGCAGTGGAGAGAATTTGGATGGAAAAACTTGGTAAGATTTTTCAGAACACCTGCACAAAACAAATTTACCCATAAGGGGTTGACCTGTTGGCGCTTGTGTGGTGAAAAGTCTGCAAATCATTTTCATGTGTTTTGGTCATGCCCCGTTATCCACCAATATTGGACCAATGTACAGACAATATTGGGGAAAACATTCAAAATAACAGTTCCCTTTTCTTTTGTAACTTTGTATTTGGGTTTACTACCGGACTCACTGGAAAGACGAGGAGATAAATACTTATTCAATGTTTTAATACTGGCAAGTAAAAAAGCCCCAACTAAAAAATGGATGCTGAAGGACTGTCCTACACCTGACGATTGGATTAACGTGATTCAAGACATTTACTCGATGGAAAAGTTGACATTCGCACTGAGACAGGACATGGATGGGTTCATGAACTTTTGACAACCCTGGATCGCATATGTGTCTCCCATTAGATCTAATCTTTGACAAATACCATTTCAATAATGGTCCCGCTCTTTGTTCCAACACTACTCAGATGCTCTTTTACTTTTAATTACTTAATTTTCTGTTTGTTTTTTGCTGTTCTGTTTGTTTATTCATTTTTTTTATTTAATTCTCTTTAATTTCACTTTTTCTTTCACTTTAAAAAAAAAAGGGGGGGGGTGTTGTAATAACTATCCTACCAATGTTGTCAAATAGCAAAAAATAAGGGTACATGTGATGAAAATGTAAACAATGCAATGCTGTAATGACCTGTATACCCTTTACAAAAACTTAAGTAAAAAGTTGCAGAGTCAGGGGGATTGAGAGGAGGAAAGAGTGAGTGGTTTGACTGATCCTCACAGGGGAGGAGCAGATTCAGGCTATAACGGGAGACGGATTTTTTTTTGATTTTGGGGGGATTACCACGAATGTGGGAAGGGGGAATTTGTTTGTGTGTAGTTTGTGAGATGAATTTTCAACCATCCATGTTCTTGCTTCTCTGTATGAGCATGTTTATATTGCGAAGTAATCTCAAACTCTTTATTGATCATAGACCAAAGCGTTAAGCTTAATTTAACATCATGGAATTGCAGAGGTCTACAAAATCTAAAAAAACTTTAACAAGTTTTGAATAAAATAAAAGACATAGGTTCAAAAATTGTGTTTTTACAAGAAACTCATCTAATAGAGGAGGATGTAAAAAGAATAAGGAGTAGATGGCAGGGAAGTGTATTACCTCATCATTTTCATCTCGAGCCAGGGGAGTTATGACTCTCATACATAAATCAGTCCCATTTCAAGTGAAAAATGTAATTGGAGATAAATTGGGAAGATATCTAATCATCCAAGGATCTTTGTTATTAGAAAATATAAATCTGGTGAACTTATATGGTCCCAATATAGATGATCAAAACTTCTTCGTTAATTTATTTCTTACTTTAGCATCACTCACAGGGCTATATATAATAGCAGGGGATTTTAATTGTACATTGAATCCCAGTATAGATAGGTCAACAGGACAGGACTGTACGCACAATGGATGTAGGATGACCATTAATTATTTTATGAAAGAATTGAGTTTGCTAGATATATGGAGAGAAATGAAACCACAAGTCAAAGCCTATTCTTGTTATTCTAACACCTACAAGACATTTTCACGTATTGACTATTTTTTGATCTCCACAGAATTAAGGTCCAAGATTCAAAATTGTTTCTATGATAACATTGTGATCTCTGATCACGCACCCTGCTGTCTAATATATGTAGATAAGAAATTGACAAAGGTTCCTGGTAGGTGGCAATTTCAGCATAAATGGCTTCAAGATGACGAATTTGTTAAGTACATAGAAAAACAGATAGATGAGTTCTTTGACATCAACACTACACAAACATCAGCATGTATAAAGTGGGAAGCTTTCAAAGCTTTTATTAGGGGGCATATTATTAGTTACACAGGTTCAAAATCTAGGAAGAGGAGAGAGGAGAGAGTCCAATTGGAACGTAAAATAAAAATTCTTCAAGAAAAAGTGTATGCAGGAAGTGATCCCAAATTAGAGAATGAATTACTGATTCTGAGAGCTGAATATGACAAAAAAATCAGCGAATAGAGCTGCCTTGAGTCTTCTAAGATTGAAGCAAACCTTTTATGAACAAGGTGAAAAATCAGGAAAATTATTGGCATGGCAGATTAAACAATTAGAATTTAAAACACCAATTACCAGTATTATAAGTAACGGACAGGCAGTCATAGATCCTTTAGAAATTAACAGTGCCTTTAGAGATTATTATGAAAAACTATATGATACAAAAAATGAAACTGACTTAACAAAACTAAATGGGTTTTTGGACGGATTATCTATACCGTGTATTCCAAATGACAATAGGAAGATACTGGAGTCAAAAATTAGTCAAGAAGAAGTTGGGCTAGCCATTGATAATATGAAATCAGGAAAAAGTGCGGGACCTGACGGTCTTCCAGTTGACCTCTATAAAAAATTTAATAAATTAATAAAACCATTTTTGGAAATGGTTTTAGAAGCATTTCAAAATAGTAAATTACCGCCATATACAAATAATGCCTTAATTATACTGTTGCCAAAACCAGGTAAACCGTCTAATAAATGTGAAAACATGAGACCAATAAGCCTATTAAATGCTGACCTTAAGATAATCTGTAAAATTTTAGCAAGACGACAACAAGAAATATTACCAAATATAATTAACCGAGATCAGAATGGCTTTATAATGGGAAGACAAGGCTTCCATAATGTAAGAAGACTATTTAATATTATTTATTCTAATAAAGAAGCGCGGGATACAGCTCTCCTATCATTGGATGCTGAAAAGGCCTTTGATAGGGTCGAATGGCCCTTTCTTTTTGAAGTTTTACAAAGGTTTGGACTTGGAAAGAATTTCATAAAATGGGTTCAGATAATATACAATAATGCTACAGCAGAAATCCTAACAAACAGCAATATCTCAAAATCAATAAAAATTAATAGAGGTTGTCAACAAGGTTGTCCACTTTCACCTTTACTGTTTACTATGGCAATTGAACCCTTTAGCGATGGCAGTACGTTTACATCCACAAATATATGGAATTAAAGTAGGACCAACAGAACATAAAATCTCCCTGTATGCTGATGACATAATTTTGTTTATGTCAAATCTTAAAAAATCAATTCCGACCTTGTTAACCACTTGCGCGCCGTTGTTCCGCAGGCGGGCAAGTCTCTGCGTCCTAGGACGCACGAGGGCGCACTCCTGCGCCCTCGTGCGCACTCGGACGCATAGTCCAGATTGTGGTGATGTAGGTGGTGATGGTGATGTAGTGGCGTTTAAGCGCCACTAAAAAAAAAACTGCAGACACATCCGCGAACAGATTAGGTCATCTGATTGACCTCTCATTCGACTAATAAGAGCCTTGAATTGGGTTTCTGAAACCTTGAAGAGCCAATGAATGAAAACCTAGGAAGGAGGACCCGCCTACTGTGAATGCAGGAGCCAATTGAAGCACAGAAATTCAGGCTGGGTGAAGAGAGATTTACTGCTGCAGCAGATGAAAACAAAGGACGCTGGACGAATCTGCTACAGACCCAGGCTCACCCAGCAGCATGGAGAACACCCACAAGTGGGACCTGCACTCATTCCAGCAGAATAGACATTTAGGATTCTCTTCCGTCATCATAGACCGACGGAGGCTGACGACAAAGGTCGTAAATCATTCACCAAAACCGCAATATTGGAATTATGTTTTGATCGGGATCCACGAGTGAAGCAGCGTCGCGTTCGTCTGACAATGGGGAAGAGAAGTTCGCCCCGACTCTGCTGCTGTGAAGAGGTAAGGTGTTATAAGCTAAATTATTATTTCTCCCTGAAAACTGTAATTCAAAAAATGACTTTTGACCGATCGGTAAATTACAACTGTACTGTGCACGAAGTACGAAGTGCGTGCGCCGCGATAAACGGTTCATTTGCCGTGTTCGGCCCGTGAACGCCCCCCCCCCCCCCCCCGGCTGCAGAAGAGGAGCAGGGGGGGCGTTCACGGTCCGAACGCCCCCCGGTCCGCGGGGGGAAGCATATGAGTCTATTCCTTCATGTAGTGATGGCCGTCTTCTGTAGCGAGGGGGGGGGGGGGGGACAACCCCCCCCACACACACACAGTAGCGAGGGGGGGGGGGCCGCTGTGAAAACATGCAAGGAGTGTAATCCATCATGTAGCGAGGGCCGAACTCCCGTCTTTTGTAGCGGGGGGGGGCACAACCCCCCCCCCCCCCCACACACACACACACACACACACAGCCCTGAGTGTGACCTTTCATTAGAGCCCAAAATGAAGATTCTACATTGAATTATTCAAAAGTTACAGATGTTTTTCCAAACTGTGCCATTTGGCACAATTTGGCACAGTTCCAAAACGCCTGGGAACTGCCTGAGAACAAAGCTGTGTAAAATATTCATTTTTTGTGGTATTGTTACCAAATTTGGATCTCAGCTTGATAACACTTGGTTCTACATTTCTGTTGCATTTTCCAGCCGGATCGGACAGCTGTGTGTTATTTGCAAGCATTTGTATCCAAAAAAACACTATGTCCAAATTTATTTTCTTCAAGTTCAGTATGTTTAGATGACTGTAACTCAGTGGCCGGAGCACGTAGAGAGATTATGTTTTTTTTTTGCCAAAAAATTCAAAGTGTTTTCTTTTAAATGAGACCAACCCCATGAAGATGCTGCAAAGGGTTGAATAACAGCTTTCGATTTACTTTGGGCATGTTATTTTTTGGCATTTTTAGGAAAATGAGTGCAAGGGGTTAAATTATATAAAGAACTTTGGGGAAATATCAGGATATAAAATAAATAAAACTAAATCTTCAATATTAATGCTAAATGAGACCCAGAGAAAGCACCCAGCTCCTGAGGTAAATCAATTCAATGTTGTAAATCAGTTTAAATACTTAGGAATTCAAATTGTGCCTAAGTTAGAATCAGCCGCTAGTATCAACTATGAAGCCTTAATGACAGATATTAATGAGTTGCTTCAGAGATGGATGTCACTACCAATGTCGATGATCGGGAGAATTAATATACTTAAAAGTAATATCTTACCCAAAATACTATATTTATTTCAATACATTCCTTTACCACCACCTTCAGATCTATTCTCAAGAATTAAAAAAAAGTTAGTGGAATTTATATAGAACAATAGGAAGGCTAGATTACGTCTGTCCTTACTATATTTACCATTTGATCGTGGAGGTCTGAAATGTCCACACTTTATGTTGTATTACTGGTCAGCACAACTGAGGTCTATGACATATTATTTTTCATCAAATGATCTCCCTCACTGGACGGAGATGGAATCATACAATTTACCTTTACCTCTTCCCTTATTCATATACTCAGACTCGGCTAAAAAATTACAGAAACGAGTTAAAAATCCTATTGTAAAGCATATGATCAAAATATGGTATGAAATCAAAAAATATTTAAAAGAACCGCACTTATTGTCACAATTTAGCCCAATATGGGGTAATCAATATTTTACACCAGGGAGAGCAGATGCTGTATTTAAATTATGGAATTTAAAAGGGATTCAAAAGATTCAAGACTTATATTTGGCACGTTCAGACAACATAATGTCTTTTGAAGAACTGAGAGCCAAATTTAATCTTAATAGAACACATTTTTTTAAATATCTTCAGCTTAGGAATTTTATTCGATCAAATCAAAATAATGCTCTCACCCGACCTACCTATTCATACTTGGAAAAAATTTTGACGAAAAACAGTAAGAGAAAGGGTATTATTTCAGAGTTCTATAACTCACTGATATTATCCTCAAGTGAAAACTCACAGAAAAGAATGAATTATTGGAAAGAAGACCTGCAAATTGAAATTTCAGAGGAACAATGGGAATTGGCTTGCACAGAAGCTCAAACCAAATCAATAAATGTACGTCTTAAATTGATACATTTTAAATGGTTAATGCGGATGCATGTTACACCGGTGGAGTTAAATAGATATAACAAAAATATACTAGATATATGCACAAAATGTATGGAAAGTAAAGGAACTCTATTTCATTGTTTATGGGAATGTAGAAAAATTAGAATGTTTTGGGAAGAGGTGAGGGTAACAATTGAAAAAATAATTTCAAAACAACTCATATTGAATCCTAAATTGTTTTTGTTGGGTCTGTATCCAGAAAAGCATAACTTTAGTAAGAGTGAAAGAATATTCATAGACCTCAGTTTGCTTAACGCCAAAAAATGTATTGCACTACTGTGGAAAAAGACTCATAGACCAGATGTGACTCAGTGGTTAAGACAGATGTTAACAAACCTTCCACTAGAAAGAATAACATACATATTGAAATCAAAGGAAAATGTGTTTGAGAATATATGGAGACCTTTCATTGATTATGTAAAGCAGGGGTGTCAAACTCATTCCATGGAGGGCCAAGACCCTGCAGGTTTTACTTCCACCCAGTCTCTTCAGCAGGTGTTTTCACTGATCAGCAATCAGTAGGACGAAATTCAGAGAAATCACCTGTTGAAGACACTGGGTGGAGGTAAAACCTGTAGGGTCTTGGCCCTCCATGGAATGAGTTTGACACCTGTGATGTAAAAAAACTAAACATAACTTCTGAAGAAGAAGGTGAATGATATGTGTGGACCTTGTAAATTCCAAATTGGTGAATGTATAATATGTATACTTATGCAATGGATTACCTAGGCTAAACAGAGGAGCATTGTTTGACTTGTTTTGTTAATGGTTGTTGGTGTTTTTAGAACATTTATTTTTAATTTACTTTAGTGTTAGGGTTTGATTGTTGGTGTCATGTTTGTTAAAAAAGGTTCAATAAAAATATTGTGGAAAAAAAAGAGGGGAAAACCTATAAAGAAGTGCAGAAAATGATAGGCTGTTCAGCTAAAATGATATCAAACGCTTTAAAATGGCAGCCAAAACCAGAAAGGTGAGGAAGAAAAAGAAAAAACGACTATTCGAATGGATCGGAGAATAACCAAACTGGCAAAGGCTCAGCCAATAATCAGCTCCAGGAGGATCAAAGAAGATCTAAGGTTGCCTGTGAGTACTGTAACAATCAGACGACGTCTATGTGAAGCCAAGCTACCAGCAAGAAGCCCCCGCAAAGTCCCATCGTTAAAAAAAAGACATGTGCTGAAGCGGTTACAATTTGCCAAAGAACACACTGACTGGCCTAAAAAGAAATGTCGTAATATTTTGTGGACTGATGAGAGTAAGATTGTTCTTTTTGGGTCTAAGGGCCACAGACAGTTTGTCAGACGTCCTGCAAACACTGAATTCAAGCCACAGTACACAGTGAAGACGGTGAAGCATGGTGGTGCAAGCATCATGATATGGGGATGCTTCTCATACTATGGTGTTGGTCCTATTTATCGCATACCAGGGATCATGGATCAGTTTGAGTATATCAGAATACTGGAAGAAGTCATGCTGCCGTATGCTGAAGAGGAAATGCCTTTGAAATGGGTGTTTCAACAAGACAATGACCCCAAACACACTAAAGACAGATGTCAACACTGCTATTTTTTTGAACATATTTCTTGACTTTCTGCAAAACATTATCAAATTCAATTACTTTTTCCAATTTTCTTGCTTTGAAATAGAATGTGCAGTGTCCCCAATGTATTTGTGTTCATTAAAATACAATTTATTTGAAGAATTTTGACGTTTATTCACATTTTTCAACACACTGCTATTATTTTGAACACAACTGTATGTATGTATAAGTATATGCTGTATATATGTCTAGCAACCATGCAGAATAAAATTTCCACTGTACAGGTCGGAAAATGAAGTCACAAACTTAAAAGAGAGATGGAAAAAAAAATCACAAATTTAGGGAATTTTTTTTTTGCAAATTTACAAGATAAGGGGAGTTGCAAATTTATAAAATTG
This sequence comes from Pholidichthys leucotaenia, assembly GCA_020510985.1. NCBI lineage: Eukaryota > Metazoa > Chordata > Actinopteri > Cichliformes > Pholidichthyidae > Pholidichthys > Pholidichthys leucotaenia. The sequence continues at coordinate 64,109,375 of CM035845.1, read as the reverse complement.
GGGGGAGTTGCAGCTTTTGGGGGAAATGCAATTTTCCAAGACTCGATGGGAAAATGTTGAAAATTTACAAGACTGGGGGAAAGTCACAATTTTGAGACTGCGGGAAAACTTCAAAATGTATTTTTTTTTTCCCTGGGGGGGGGGGTGTTACTAGAAGTTGTCAAGATGCAAGGAAAGAAATCATAAGCTGTATATTTATGAGAGGGTTAAAAAATGGCAAATTTGGGGGTAAAACCAGCAAATTTGCAACACCTGTGAAAAAAAGGTTTAGACAGATTTATGAGATGGGAAAACAATTGCAAATTTATTAGTCGGCCAGTCAGAATACACTGGAGGGCCTCGATGCCGACACCTGTGACCCGGGCAAAGGTGCGTGTGCAGTACACCCGCTAAAAAGGCAGCCAACATTCATCATCATAGCAGTCTGTCGGGGGCGACAATGACCGTTTCATTTAGGTCTGATCAGATTCCTCCACGCAGCTCTGTCCTTCGCCTTCTGCTGCTAGGAACTCCTGACCTTGTTAACCCAGGCGACGTCCGAGCCGGTATGAGTTGCTTTCTGACCGAAAATTTCATGAAAGTGCTTGCAAAGTATTTGAGTACTGCTAGCTTTTACCGGACTAGCAGCACATTCTTGGCAGATAGAGATATTGTCAGTGGCAAGGACAGGCCAAGACAAACCGACTCCAGTATCTGTTGCAGTGACTGACCAGATGATAGGTTTGTTTATTGTTGCTCTTTGTGTAGTGCATGTCCTGATGCACCGACTGGCAAAAGTCCACCACAGACCTTGCAACAGATGTGCTTATCTGCCAGGATGTCCAGTCTCACCCCGTGTAACTGGGAATGGTCCACCACAGACCTGTGACAGATAGTGTTTTTAGTTCTGCTAGGGTGCCCAGTAGCAAAGTCTTTTTTGGATTGTGTCCCATATTCAGGACAAAAATCAGGGCCACACAACTGGGAAACACCAGAAAAATATCGGCCACTGCCAAGTTCTTATTTGGCCACAGCAGAAAGTCAGTGACCCCTGGTTACATGGCCAAAATAACCTGATAACTAGCAATAAAGAGATAATGGTAAGAATCCAATTTGGCCTGTTTCTATGCACTCAACACACAGACTTTTGGGCAGTGAACTACTTGTGTTAATGTGATTTTTCATAGCCTGATACTGGCCTTTATCAGATTATTCCGTTGAATAGTCAGATAACTCCAGAAAGACGATTATAATCCATTTATTCGTGTGCATGTAAACATGGCCAATAGGGCAAGTATCAGCTGATACTGATATACAGGCAGGTATATCTGTGTATGCCTGAAAAAAAAAAACACTTCCATTTTCACATCCATCCATTCATCTTCTACCACTTATCCAGAGGTCTGGCTCACAGAGGTGGCAGTCGAAGCAGAGAAGCCCAGACTGTCACCCAGTTCCCATCCCATAGCACCATGATACCCATGATCCCTCCTGCAGGTGATGAGCCCACTGGAGGCTGGACCCATGTGTCTCGTTCGGGCTAAGCCTGGCTGGGTCCTATGGACAGAAACCGGGTTGCCAGGTGTTTGCCCTCAAACCCCGGTATCCCCAGCATAGGTGGGGTACACTGGAGCCTTGTAACGTCTTCACAGGGATCAACTGGACTGCTCTTGAGCTTTCCCTTCACCCAGAACCAATTTGTCTTGGAAGAAGCTGCTCCTGGGATCACTGGGACACACGAACCCCTCCACCAAGATAAGGTGGTGATCTGTGGAGCGGTCCATTTCCACAATAAATCCATTTGCATTTTACTGTTAAGAAGGGGAAAAATTTAAAATATATCTGTGAAAAAAAACAATCACAGAAAAAAATTCTGGAAAGAACAAAAAGGTTTTTTTTAGCCTAACCCCAGACAAGAATCTTGACAGAGTAACAAAGGTACACATTTTTAAAAAATTACACCCGACATCTCACTGGCTTCCACTCTGCTTTCTGGGGTTCATGACAGGTTTCTGGTGCATTCATAACATCGCCAATGTGATGACCTCAAACACCAGCAGAACACTTATGTACAGGCATGCTAATTTTGCAGTGAAGGAAGCAGAACTAAATGCAAAGTAGCACACTTGTCATTATGCAAGTGAACTTGTGGTGTGCGCTGACTGATTCTGACCACATCCTTCAGGTCTTCTGGAGTCACTGACACGTTAAAGAGAGAAAAACAGGCCAACCTGTGTGTGTGTGTTGTGGACCATGTGGTTTTTGTTTTTGTTCATATGCTCATCCACCAGCAGGGGGCAGGACATCCCCAGGCTGAGAGGCTCATTCCTTTCAGAATAAAACCTGCCCTAATCTGAAAACAATGCATTGTGTGTGCAATGACAAGAAATGTATGATTAAAACAACATTTAAGATCAGGGAATTACAGGTAAGCCAAGCTAGTACGGCCATTTACTGGAAGAAAAAAATATTGAAACATTGTTGAACTGTATTAAAAAAAAACCCCTCTTCTTTATTCAATTCTGAACTTGATTAATGGTTAGTCTATTTTATTTTAATGAAACAGCCATTATTAATTTAAAACAAATCCACGTTTACTGCATTTTCATCGACAAAGGCAAGAGTGTTTAAATTCACCATTGATTTTTGTTCAAAGATTCTAAGCAAATTCTGACCCACAAAAATCTACATGGAGACAAAAAAAAACATATCTGAGCCTTAAAATAAATTCAAAAACATGCAAGTTTTACATTAGTACATTTTTTCCTCTTAAATATGAACCCTTCCTCTGGTAAATTTCAATTTTTCCCCTCATAAATTTGCAGCTTTTTACCTTTTTGTTGTTTTCTGTGCAAATTGTAAGGGTTTTCATTCAAATGAGAAGATATTTTTGCAAGTTTGTGTTTTTCCACACTCCATTTTTTTTTAGTATTTTTAGCCCACCAAAAAAAAGTGGCTCCATATCCTCAGGCTGCTGAGTCTTGGTTTAGCCCATGAAAAACACAATTACATTTAAAAGTGCGTTGTTAAATTTGGATTTATGGTTGCAGTCTTAAGTCCAAATGATTTCAGTGAGGCTGTACTCATTTAAGCATATTTAAGGATGTACAGTTCAATCATTTTCTAAATCTTTTTTAAATGACTATTGAACTATTTAAACTTAAGATCTTACCTTTGTGAAAAACAAGAAATTTACAACAAGTCAGACAGTATCATTCAAAACAATTAATGAACTCAAAGAAATTTTTGATTGTTGAGCCAGGTCAGATCTGGTCATTGTTGCTGCTTCTGCTCTTTCCAATTTGTTTTGCTAAAATGTAAAATATTAATTTACAGATTTATAAGTATAATACAAAGACTTCACCGTGCAAAAGAAAATCAAGCAATCCTATTTATTATATGGGGCATTTTTTAGCCCTTGAAAATTGAATGTTGTGGCAACCTGGGGAGTGCATAATGGTTTACCACCTTAGACAGGAACAAAGGATGTGAAGTTAACCTTTTGTGTGTGAGAAGTTTCTAGATGCCCTAGTAAGATAACAGGGAGGTGTCAAGGATGAATGGACTGACTGCAGTCCGGGGAGATTATCTTTTGTGTGTGAGAAGAGTCTAGAAGGATGTCATGGTATTTAAGGAAAGAGTTCCTACTTGTATGCCATTCTGTCTATGCTCCTCGTGTGAGTCGTGTAATAAACCGCTTGAACCAAATCAGCCTCATTTTTTACACGCTCCACACTGGTGACCCAAGACGAATCATGGAATACGACGGAAGATCCCCAGAGCCAACCTCGACTGGAACCCCCAGCTTCGCGTGCGCTGTAGCGATCAAACTACCTGATTTTTGGCAGCACAACCCGCGCTCCTGGTTCCACCTAACCGAGGCGCAGTTCGCCCTCCGAGGGATATCGGCGGATGATACGAAATTCTACTATGTGGTAGCAGCGCTCGATGCCAGCACGGCTCAGCACATTGAGAGCCTGCTCGATCAGCCACCAGCCGACGGCAAATATGACGCGCTGAAGGCTGCCCTCATCCAGCACTACACGCGCTCGGATGGTGAGAGAGCAGGGAGGCTTCTAACGCGGACCAAGTTGGGAGACGGTTCGGCCGTGGACATGATGGAGAAGATGCTGAGGTTAAAGGGCATGGACGACGACCACTTCATCTTCACCCACATTTTCCTCAGGAACCTTCTGACAGCGGCGAGAGTGGCCCTGGCCAATTCGTCGTTGCTGGCCAAACGGGACTATCGTGCGCTAGCCCGAGAGGCAGACCGGATCATCGTCGCCACCAAGGCTTTCGTGACCAATGCGGCAGCAACGGAGCCCGGCACGTCAACACGAGGAGGCGAGGAGCCGCCGACAGCAGCAGCAGAACCCCCGACGGCAGCAGCAGCGGGGGCCAAGGAACGTGGAGGTGACACGCTTTGCTTCTACCGTCGCCGCTTTGCAGAGAGGGCACGCAAATGTATACCACCGTGCCAGATCAAGCGCTCGGGAAACGCCAAGACCGGGGGTCGGTAGCAGCCACAACCCTCGGGGAGGAGAACAAGCTGCTCTATTTGACGGACGCACGCTCGGGGAGGCATTTTCTCGTGGACACCGGCGCACAGAGGAGTTTCATCCAGCCGACCTACGCTGACCGGCTGGCAGGAGCCAGCGGCCCCGAGATGGCAGCAGCAAACGGCTCAGACATTAAGACCTTTGGTGAGAGGACTCTGCTCTTGTCTCTACACGGTCGTACATTTGAATGGACTTTTGTTGTAGCAGCATTGGATTACCATATACTGGGGGCTGATTTTCTATGTGCACATGGGTTGTTGGTAGATGTCTTTTGACTCTCTCCCCTGTATAGCTCGAGTGACCCGGCCAACAGCACAAGCCAACGTCACAGCAGCATGCGGTAAGTTCCACACACTGCTCGCTCAGTTCCCAGCACTCACAGTCCCGACGTTTTCAGCAGCTATCGCCAAACATGGGGTGGAGCATTTTATCACCACCACCGGGGCACCTGTTTTTGCAAGACCTCGGCGCTTGGACACAGCTAAACTGGCCATAGCGCGCGAGGAGTTCGCTAACCTAGAGAGGTTAGGCATCATCAGGCGCTCAAACAGCCCATGGGCTTCCCCGCTACACATGGTCCCTAAAGCTGAAGGTTCGTGGTGACCTTGCGGTGATTTCCGCAGGTTAAACAATGCTACAGCGCATGACCGCTACCCAATTCCCCACATTCAGGATTTTTCCGCTCACCGCGCAGGAGCGCGCATTTTTTCTAAGATAGATTTGGTCCGTGGTTACCACCAAGTCCCAGTGCGCACTGAGGACACACCCAAAACAGCGGTAATAACTACATTTGGTTTATTTGAGTTCTTGCGCATGCCGTTTGGGCTTAAAGGGGCAGCACAGACGTTCCAACGCATGATGGATGGAGTGCTGCGCGATTTCCCTTTCATGTTTGTCAACCTGGACGATATCTTGGTAGCCAGCGCGTCCGAAGACGAACACGAAACCCACCTCACGATGGTTTTCCGTAGGTTGGAAGAGCACGGTTTAATAATCAACCCAGCGAAATGTCAGTTCGGGGTGACGGGGATTGATTTTTTAGGGCACCGCGTCTCTCCCGAAGGAGCGGTTCCACTGCCTGACAAAGTGTGCGCAGTGACAGATTTTCCCCGACCACAAATGGTCAGGGCGCTACAAGAATTTTTGGGAATGGTGAACTTTTATAACCGTTTCCTTCCCCGCGCAGCGCAGCTCATGCAGCCATTGTACGCTGCGCTCAAAAAACAGAAACCCGCGAATGAGGTTGAATGGACCCCGGAACGAGAGCAGGCGTTCTCGGAAGTTAAAGCAGCCCTGGCAAACGCCGCATTGTTGGCACATCCAGACCCAACGGCCCGCATAGCCCTCACCACTGACGCCTCAGATGTGGCCATAGGGGCTGTTGTGGAGCAGCGCGTCGCTGGGGCTTGGCAGCCGCTTGCCTTTTTCAGCAGAACCTTGCGCGACAATGAACGTAAACACAGCGCGTTCGACAGAGTTGCTGGCTCTCCACCTGGCCATTCGCCATTTCCAGTTCTGGCTGGAAGGGCGCAATTTTACTGCGTTCGTTGACCATAAGCCACTAACATTCGCGATGGCCAAAGTTTCAGAACCTTGGTCGGGCCGGCAGCAGAGGCAGCTGGCCGCGATCTCAGAGTTTACTACCGATATTCAGCATGTGTCGGGCAAACTGAATGTAGTGGCAGACTGCCTCTCGCGCGCTGTTGTGGCCCCGGTCTGTGTAGGGTTGGATTACGCAGCCATGGCCGCGGAGCAGGCTAGTGACGCGGACGTGCGCGCGCTCCAGTCTGGACCAACAGGGTTAAGGCTGGAGAAGAGGACGCTGCTTAACGGCATTCCCCCCTTAATCTGCGATGTCTCCACGGGTTGCCCACGGCCTGTGGTTCCGGCCGCGTGGCCCCGCCGCGTGTTTGAGTCGGTTCACTCTTTGGCACACCCAGGGGTGCGCGCGTTGGTCAAAATGGTAGGAGAGAAATGTGTGTGGCCGGGCCTTCGCAAACAAGTGAAAGAGTGGGCGGCAGCCTGTGTGGCGTGCCAACGAGCCAAGGTTCACAGACACACGAAGGCTCCTTTGGAGCCGTTTCGCATCCCGGCTAAGAGGTTTGACCATGTCTACATGGACCTCGTAGGTCCCCTTCCGCTATCACAGGGGTACACGCATCTCCTGACAATGGTGGACCGCACCACGCGCTGGCCAGAAGCGGTTCCGCTGGCGGCAACCACGGCCGAGGAGGTGGCGCGCGCGTTTTTAACAGCATGGGTGGCGCGTTTTGGAGTTCCGTCAGACATTATGTCCGACAGAGGCTCTCAATTTGTTTCTGAACTCTGGTCAACCATGGCCCACAGCCTAGGTGTCTCAATTCACCGCACAACCGCGTACAACCCGCAGGCTAATGGGTTATGCAAACGTTTTCATAGGTCGTTAAAAGCGGCTCTGAGGGCTTCATTGACGGATGCAAATTGGGTAGACAGGCTACCATGGGTTTTATTGGGGTTACGTTCTGCGCCTAAAGAGGATCTGGAAGCTTCCCCAGCAGAACTCGTTTTTGCACAACCACTCCGGCTGCCTGGGGAGTTTCTGCCAGATAATCCTGCGCCCGGCAGCTCCCCGTCTCAGCTGCTGCAGTGTTGCATAGACTCAAGCACGCTGCCGGGCCCTGCCCACCACAGTTTTCCGCACGTTTTTGTGCCTAAAGCTTTGAAAAACGCAGAGTTCGTGTTTGTCAGACATGACGTCCACCGCCCCCCACTGCGCCCACCTTATGATGGACCGTTTAGAGTGCTGGAAACAGGGGATAAGCATTTTTTGCTAGATTTGGGGGGTAGGAGGGAAAAAATTGGCATAGACAGACTCAAACCTGCTTTTGTTGTGGCTGACGAGCAAGTGCTGTTGGTGAGGGCCCCTCGGCGTGGAAGACCCCACGGGGTGCTTCCCAGAGAAAAGATTCTCAAGAGCACCCACACGGACAGTCAAAAAGTTTTCACCCCCAGACATCAGCCCCCCAGCATGGCAGCGCCACGGAGGCAGCGAATCCTGGCTACAGCAGAAGACTGAAGCCCAAGCAGCATGCGGACTGATGTTGATTGTTCTACAGCATGTGGACTGATGTTAATGGTTCTATCACAGCATGTGGACTGTTACCCTTTTGTCCTATCTAAGTTGCTGGGGGGGGGGCAACCTGGGGAGTGCATAATGGTTTACCACCTTAGACAGGGACAAAGGACGTGAAGTTAACCTTTTGTGTGTGAGAAGTTTCTAGATGCCCTAGTAAGATAACAGGGAGGTGTCAAGGATGAATGGACTGACTGCAGTCGGGGGAGATTATCTTTTGTGTGTGAGAAGAGTCTAGAAGGATGTCATGTTATTTACTAACTAACTAACTAACTAACCTGCACTTATATAGCGCTTTTCTAGTCACAAAGACCACTCAAAGCGCTTTCATTAATACTAACCCTCTATTCTAAGGGCCTATAGAAGAGTTCCTACTTGTATGCCATTCTGTCTATGCTCCTCGTGTGAGTCGTGTAATAAACCGCTTGAACCAAATCAGCCTCATTTTTTACACGCTCCACAATGTAAGGATTAAATGCTGTTTTTAAGAATAAATACAGGCTTGATTTTGGACAAAGAAATGTGTGACTTTTACAGACACCCGGGCATGTTCTCAAGCTGTGAAAATGGACTAAAGGAAAATCCCCACACAACCATCTCAGATTATCACGTCTCTATCCATCTTTGATCCAGAGGGAGAAGCACTGCTATCAGAGCCATTAACAATTGACCCCCAACCCCCCCTCACAGCTCAGTGAGGAGAAGCAGAGCTGTGGGGGTGCGGAGACTTGCAGTGTAAGAGCCCCCCCCCCCCCCCCCCCGTGATTACGACTGTGTTTGATGTACGTTTCTCACCTCCATGGAGATGCGCCGGTGAACTCTGTTCCTCAGACAGACTCCAGTAGGGGACTGAACCTCGTCTGATGATGTTCCAGATGCCTGGTCGCTCTCCCCATCGGAACCCATTTTCAGGTTCTCGTGGACAATGTCTGTGGAGGAAACATTAACATTATGGACTGCTGACCAATTAAGCGCTAGGTTATGATCAAATGCTGATCAGTTCACAAAATACTGATCACTTTCGGTGTCGATTATTATGTGTATTTTTACTGAGTCCATCTACCCTACAAAATTTGAGAGAATAGTGCAGTAGTCCTGATCTAAATTTAACTCAAGGGTTAAAAAAAAAAAAGAAAAAGTCCAGGAAAAGCAGCATATTGTGAAACAGAAGTAACCCCCTTCTTTAAATAATGTTAACATGCCTGTTTATACTGTAACTCAGCTGTTGGTTTTCCTTTTACAGGGGACATGTGCCATTTTTTCACATGTTGACAATTCCCAGAGGTGTTAATGCTGAAGTGGTTAAAGGGATGAAAAAATACAGCACCCCCCCATCCCAGATTAAACACCCTTCTTCACAGCGGCCTGTTTCAGTGGAGTTTTTTCTTTAAACACCAACAGTTCTCCCCTACTTCCCCCTTCCGTCACTTGTGAGGTCTGTGGTTGGGGCTAACATTTGGTGGCTAGCCCTGGTTGCCGGACATAGTCTGAGTTAACCAATATAACATTGGTAGAATGTGAGAGGATAAAGGCCAAATAACACATCATGGAGGACAGGGGTGTATAATAAGTGACTTTTGCATTACGAGTGCGCATGTGCGGACTATGTGAAGTTCAAAGTTCACGACTACCAAACATTATGGTAGCCGCCTTGCTTTTGTATAGAGACAGTACTGTCACACCTGAACAACTGCTGTTTAAAGTCTGCTTTACGCTTTAAATCGCTGTTATGCCAGGTGCACATTGTGCCGTAGTGAAGTGTGTGAACGGCATGTATCATCTAGAGCAGTGGAAAAGCAAACTTGTAGCATACATGCCTGTAACTTCGGGACCAGCGTGTGCATATCCGCCGCCATTCACATTATATACATTCCCCACGGAGCTGAAGGATTCGGACAGACGTAATTGTTGGACTAAAGCAGTAAGTATATAAGCTCTGTGAGTAAACTGATCAGTGTTTCTTTTGTGGTTCGCTGCTACGCTTTACCCGAAGCGTTTGCTAAGCTAACGCTAGTCGTAGCATCTAACACCGACACGAAGCGACTCTGTCCCCGGTGATTGGGGCTCGCCGGAGGAACTAACCGAGGCAACAGTTGGACGGGAGCTGGATCGGAGTTTGGGTGCAGCGGTGGTGGGAGACGGGGACCAGTGGAGGAACACCGGGGCCCCAGCCAGACAAGAGCCTGAGTCGGAGCCCAGTTACAGTGGCGGGGCTCAGCGGAGGAACTACTGAGGCCGACGGCGGTAGGTGGCGGGGCTCAGCGGAGGATCTACCGGGACCCCAGCCGGACAGAAGCAGGATTGGAGCTCGGCTACAGCGGCGGTGTGCGGCGGGACTCGGTGGAGAAGCTGCCGGTACCCCGGCTGGACACGAGCTCGGTTACGGCGGCGGTAAGCAGCGGGAATAGCAGCAGAGGGGGCTAGCTGAGGCCCAGCTGGATTCAAGGTCGGTCGGATCGGATACCGGCAACACCAGCAGAGATTGTTTTACTATCCACAGGTCAGTAAAAATGCCACCAAAGAAGGAGGAAATGGAAGAGATCAAAAAATCTCTGAACTTCTTGTCAGAAGAAGTGACCAAAATGGTTAGCCAGCAGGCCAAAATATTAGGCCTAATGGAAGAAGTCCGAGAATTCAAATTAACAATTCAGGAAAAAGACAAAAAAATTACGGACTTGGAGCGACGCGTCGAGGATCTTGAACAATGTTCTCATATGGATGATCTAATTATAAGTGGACTAGACATCAAATATCAATCATATGCTCATGCTACAACAGGACTGATAGGACAGGATGCTCCCACAAGTGAATCAGTCTCCCTGGAAAACCAGGTGCTTCAGTTCCTTGATAGTAGAGATATAAAGGTCGAAGCAAATGCAAATTCAGCCTGTTATGCTTTACCCAGAAAGGATAATAAAACAAAAATCAATTGTGATGCGTTTTGTGAACAGAACGGTAAAGAATGACATACTGAGGCAGGCCAGAAAGCTCCGGGGAACAGAAGTTTACCTAAATGAACACCTAACAAAAACTAATGCTGAAATAGCACGGCAAGCACGGATGCTGAAAAGACAAAATAAGATACAGGCAACATGGACAAGAAATTGTAGCTTTTGGATCATACTAAATGGAACACCTGAGGAAGCAAAGAGTATAATAATCAGAGATGTTACTGACTTAAATAAATACAGATGAACACTGATGAAGAAAATTAGGAGACAATGATAACCCATATCCACACACACGGCAAGAATAGTTCTTTTGACATACCATGTCAATGTACTTAAAAAAAAAACTAAGCAAAACAAACAAAAAACTTATGACTGACTTGAGTAGACATCAATTATCCCCAGTTGGAGGAAGTCATTTGACACAGTGAGGAAATTCAAACTCTGAAAATATGCCATTATGCTGAACATAAACTACGAGAGATGGAGAATGATATTGATCCTGATAACCACTTTTTCAATAATATTCATAACCATTGTGAATATTACACTGAAAAGCAATTCAAAAGTCAAGTGCAACTAGATGGTAAACTATCAATAATACACTTCAATAGCAGAAGTCTTAACAAAAACTTTCCACAGATTCAGGACTATTTAAAACAGCTAGACAGAAAATTTACAGCTATCGCAGTCTCTGAAACTTGGCTTAATGAAGAGCAGGCTCCCCTGATGGCAGTAGAGGGATATCAGATGTTTCATATTAACAGATCTCAAAAAAAGGGTGGTGGTGTTGCACTGTATATTGATGACCTGTATAGGTGTAAGCTTGTAAATGGAATGTCCTTTGCACTACCAGGGATTTTGGAATGTGTTACTGTTGAGATTGACCAAGATAAAACAAAAAATCTAATTATAAGTTGTATATATAGAACGCCAGGAACTTGAATTGAGACATTCAGAGATAAATTAGTCGAGCTGTACAATAATATTACTAGTAAGAAAATGGCAGTAATTTGTGGAGATTTCAATATTGATCTACTAAATCCATATCAACAAAATGTAATTACAGAGTTCATGAACTCTAAGTACAGCATGAGTCTATATCCCACAATAACACATCCCAGTAGAATCACAGTTCGCACTGCTACACTTATTGACAACCTGTCTGTTAATATTATTGATAAGAAAATAGAAAGTGGATTATTGATAAATGATATAAGTGACCACTTGCCAACCTTTGCACTTATCCATGGCCACACGGGGGCCAATACAGAAAAATTTTTAAAATCGTTCAGATACAAATCACAAAATGCAATCAGTTCTTTTAAAGAGGACTTGCTGAAGCAAGACTGGACAGAAGTCTATGTATCAGATGTAAATGAAGCCTATGACACATTGTAAAGAAATCCATTAGTAAAGAAAAAGCTTAAACATAAATTTGCCGATAAGCCATGGTTAACCAAAGGATTACAAAAGGCGTGTAAAAAGAAAAATTTATTATATAAAGCTTTCCTAAAGAAAAGGACAAAAGAAGCAGAGCAGCGGTACAAAACAAACATATATAATAAGATGTAGTAAGAGAGACTATTACAGTAAAGAACTGGAGAAAAACAGAGACAATATTAAAAATACAAGGACAATACTTAACAATATTCTTGGAAATAAAAACAGAAATACAAGCTACCCAACCGATTTTTCAAAAAATAATAAAACGACTCAGAGTGTGAATGCAGCTTCACCTGCAGATGAATTTAATTTGGCTGCACGGTGGCGCAGTGGTTAGCACTGCGGCAGCACAGTTCACCCTTGGCCGGGGGATCGTGGGTTCGATCCCAGCCCCCGACCAACAGTGATCTGTGTGGAGTTTGCATGTTCTCCCCGTGTCTGCGTGGGTTTACCCCGGGATTTCTCCGGTTTCCTCCCACATGCCAAAAACATGCAGGTTAGGTTAATTGGAGACTCTAAAGTGGCCCTAGGTGTGAGTGTGTGTGTGAATGGTTAAGGGATAGCGCCGTATCGAGGCTGCTTCATCCATCCAGGTGGTGGATGACCCTCAATTTCCCCTCTGGGGATCAATAAAGTATACTAAATCTAAAAAAAAATCTAAAAAAAATTTGGCTCGAGAAATACCCATTACAGCACCTACAGGTGATACAATAAGCAAAAACACTGCTATTAAAGACTCCATTTTCATAAAGAACACAGACGAGAGAGAGGTCATTGAAATTGTTAAATCATTTAAAATTAAAACATCTACGGACTGTGATGGTATTGACATGCTCTTAGTCAAAACTATTATTGAATGCTTAGTGAAACCACTGATGTATATCTGTAACCTGTCTCTTCAAACAGGTATACTTCCCAATGCAATGAAAATAGCTAAAGTAATTCCGATATACAAGACGGGTGACAGAGGGGAATTCTCAAACTATAGACCAATTTCACTATTGCCGCAATTTTCCAAGATACAGTGATCCCTCACTTATCGCGGTTAATGGGTTCCAGAACCGACCGCGAAAAGTGAAAAACCGCGAAGTAGCGTCACCCCTAATGACGTCATCCATAAATAATACGTACGTTCATTCTCTCACTCTCTCTCTCTCATATGATACGTGTGTGTGTGTGTGTGTGTGTGTGTGTGTACGTGTACATACATACGTAGATGTAAACAAAGTGTACATAAATATGTTTTTAGAACTCTTTTATTCTTATAACAAGATACGCAACTCAAGATGAAAATGATTTACTGCACAGGTTAATGAGAGCTTTACTGCTCCTCAGGTGACGCCTCATCGTGAGGTGCTGGAGGCGCAGGATCATCGAGGGCAGCTTCCGATACAGCTGAAGCTGCAGGAGGCGGCGTAGTGGCTCGACGGGAAGACTATTTTGCACAAAATGGCACAAGAGAACAGCAAAAAGTTCCACGCGGCGAGACTAGGTAACACGAGCGATAAAAAGCAATGAATGCGGTCTTCCTTCCCTTCATGGGTGCTCGGCAGGGAGAGGAGGTGGGTGAAACGTCTTGGCCAATCAGCTTGCGGGGTGAAACGTCTCGGCCAATCAGCTTGCGAGATTTCCGAGCCAACACGAGAACAGCGAACAGAGAGTTGAGCGGCTGTCCGTGTTGACACCTGATGGTCTAATGTAGTCTCCCTGCCTTCTTGCTAGCGCCCGCCCATTATTTCTCAATTTTGAATTTTTGATGAATATTTTTGAAAAATCCGCGATGCACTGAGGGCGCGAAAGGTGAAGCGCGAAGTAGCGAGGGATCACTGTACTTGAAAAAATAGTCTATGAGAGAATTGACAACTTCATACTGAAGAATAATTTATTGTGTGAGCAGCAATATGGGTTCAGACACAAGAGGACAACTGCATTTGCTCTAATGGAATTTATAGAAAAAATATCAACTGCCACTGAAAATAAAGAGTATTCAGTTGGGGTATTCCTGGATCTTAAAAAAGCATTTGATACAGTGGATCATAATTTATTATTAAAGAAACTACAAAATTGTGGTATTAGAGGGGTAGCACTGTCCTGGTTAAGTAGTTACTTAAAGAATAGATATCAGTATGTATGTGTTGGTAACAAAAACTCACAGTTACTGAAGGTTACTTGTGGAGTCCCACAGGGTTCAGTTTTGGGGCCACTGTTATTCAATATGTATATAAATGATATATGTAAAGTTTCAGAAAAAATGGATTTAATATTGTTTGCCGATGACACTAATCTATTATGCAGTGGAAGCAATTTGGAACAACTTTTGGATACACTCGGAAAGGAATTAGGAAAGCTTAAACTGTGGTTTGATTCAAACAAATTAACGCTCAATTTAAGTAAGACAAAATTTATAGTTTTTAACAACCATCACAACAACTTAGTATCTAAACTCAGTGTAAATGGTGTAGAGATTGAAATGGTATCTGAAACTAAATTTCTTGGAGTAATAATTGATAATAAACTGTGTTGGAAGTCACATATTAATTATATTAAAGGTAAAATATCCAAATCAATTGCAATACTACACAGAGTGAAATATTTGCTGAATCAACCCACACTATATACCTTGTATCATTCATTAATACTCTCATACATGACATATTGTACTGAAGTATGGGGAAATACATATAAAACAAACATATATCCAGTCTTTATGCTTCAGAAGAGAGCTATTAGAATAATAAACAAAGCTGCTTACAGGGAACCAACAAACCCACTTTCTTAAATTAAAAGCTCTCAAGTTGAAAGATCTGGTTGACTTTAAAACTGCAGTAATAATGTTTAAAGTGAAGAATCTATCACTGCCCGCAAATATCCAAAAGTTGTTCCAAATAAGGGAGAAACAATATCATTTCAGAGGAACATGTATATTTCAAAAACCTTCAGTGAGAACTACCACCAAGCAACACTGTGTTTCAGTGCAAGGAGTAAGATTATGGAACAATTTTGGACCTGAATTAAAATCATGTACAACGCTTGGACAATTTAAACAAAAACTAAAGGAAGAAATACTCCAAACATATATACAAGATGACATGTAAAATCACATAAGGATTGTCATATCCAGTCTGCGTTGTGTTGTAGCTTAGTTTTTTTTCACATTTTGTCTTAGCTTTGTTCTGAATTGTAATCGCTCTTGTTTTGTTTTTCTTTTGAATTCTTGGATGGAATATGGGTGGGCAATATAAGCTGCGGCTTCAGCCATCACCCATTTCGGATAACTTATGTTGAACTGTATAATCAGAGGAGTTACTGTCTAATTTGACCTTGTTGGATTTTCTTTCCCCTTTGTTATGTTATTCAGTTTCTTTTAATCTGTACTTTTAATCTATCCGAAATAAAGATTCATTCATTCATTCAAGTATATTATAACATAATTAAATAGTGTTCAAGTTCTAGCCTAACTGACACGAGTCTAAACCCTGAAGTAGTAGGTACGGACAGGCAGGCCTGGATCTAGTATATAGTTCTTTGTATATTGGTAATGAGGCTTGATCTACACACACATGTAATTAAGGCCATTGATAAGCAGGCTGGTATAAAATAAAACTGCAAATCATTGAAAATGTGTGGTACTTAAAGGCCAAATGTCACGTATTTTTTTTTTCTAAATGACAACGAATTTAGATAAAATACACATAGCTTAAACCAAATATTCATACCGGAGACCATATCACCCACCTGTATTTACATAATTGCACAAAATACACCAGGTGAAGGCCCCACCTTGCTTGCTGGCTTGTGACAGCCAGTCCAGACCACGCTCATGTTTTTGACATCACCAGTTGTACCCTGGCTGCCCTGCCTATCCACATTCACACTTATCAACATTGGACAATCATGACGGAAAGTGACAGCGATTGTGAACAAATTAGTTTAGTTTTGTCTTTTTTTTTTTTGTCTTTTTTTTTTTTTTGTCAGTGGTTCAGACAGTGACAGAGGCATAGAACCTTACCGGTTCGAGCCGTCCGAGACGGAATCCGATGCTTTGTCTGATGACAACAGTTCCAACGATGACCAGAGAGCAGAACCAGTGGAAAATGTCATTGAACTGGACATTAATCGCCTCCAGAATTGCGAAGCCGAAGGGGGTCTGTCCAGGGCGCCCCATAAATATTGATTTTTCGGAAGCCATTATTATTACAGTGGAGGAGAGCCGCTGCTGTCAAGAAATTGACCAGATCAATATGAAAATGGAGGCGCATACCTGTCAAGTGAGACGTTTTTGCCGTGTTTTAATACCGTAAAACGCGGCTATAAGGGACAGCGGAGTAATAATGGACATTTCTCTGGGAAATGTTTTCATACCCGTCAAGTGAGACGTTTTCGCCGTATTTTGGTGCCAAGCGCGGCTGTGGGGGACGGTGCAGTGGTGGACACTTTTCTGGGAAATGTTTTAAATGTAGTTCGTGTTGTTATTGTCAAATATTTTAAGGAAAATACGGGGAAAATGCTATTTTAGCAAAAACGGGCGTATTGCCATTTCTGTACGCCCAAAACAAAAACATACGGGAAAAAAAACTGAGTGTCTTGAGGAGCACTCCTGTGTGTGATCCCCACAGCTGGTGCTGGCTCAGCCTGAGCTATTATCACTACAACGAGAAGTGTGGAGTCAGTCATTAGGTTTGATTGTCTGGGCGGGCTGATCGCTCAGCTTGAGCTATTATCACTACTGTTCGAAGTGTGGAGTCAATCATTAGTTTAATTGTCTGGGTGGGCTGATCGCTCAGCTTGAGCTATTCTCACTACAATGAGAAGTCATTAGGACAATGGTTTAACACGTTCAGCTGTGCAGCGGTTGCGGAACAGACAGAGATCGCCTGACAAATACAGAATTCTGCTTTTTTTTTTTATTTTGCGCTGGACGCTGAGTTGTGTTGTTATTGTCAAATATCCATGAATCCTTAAAATATTTGACAATAACAACACGAGTTGCATTTGGGGCATTTCCCAGAGAGGTGTGCCTTGTTGCTCCGCCGTTCCTTATAGCTGCTTTTTACGGTGTTGAAGTACGGCGAAAACGTCTCACTTGACGGGTATGAAAACATTTCCCAGAGAAGTGTCCCTTATTACCCAGCTGTCCCTGATAGTCCCGTTTTAAGGTATGGGTGAAATATCCAATTTTTTCTTTCTTGTTGCTCACTTCAACCTTCCAGTCTCCATATAAACAATCAATTGAAATACCCCAAGCATCAAACTAGGGTACAATCGATTTCGTCACTTCCGCCTTCTTCCCCAGGCGATTCCAGGGGCCGTGTCAGGCCAAGCGCGGCAGTTTTAAATTAACGAATATTCCGTTGTTACTGAAGCATATGCACCAAGACCCGAACGGATCGGTTCCCTTTTATATCTAGTTTCAAGATATTTAAAGTACCCTGTTACGTGACATTTGGCCTTTAAACTACAGTAGTACCAACCTATAGATCTAAGTAAGCAGGCTATGCCTTGTAATGAAATTTACTCAAAATGACAAAACCAAAGTTGAGCTGTCAAACCACTCGCTTACCTTCTTTGTAGTCATTTCAGAGTCTCACAAGTAAGGGTGCTTGGTCCTTTGACAACAAAAAATCTGCTGTCAGCGTACATACAGGGGAGCCATTTTGGCCAATTTTTGCAATGTGGCCGCAAATACGTGCAACTAGTTCATCCTTGTGTTTGCGGGTACAACCGGGAAGACCCCTACGCATACAATATGCTCGTAGATCAGGAACTTTCCATAAATTAAATGTATCGATAGAGCATGTTTGGTAGCCACATTCCCATGATGCTTTGCGCGAGCCGAGATGCAAAAGTCGCTTATTTGAGTGGTTGTTAGGATAATGCCAGTCCCTGGAGTATTACAAACACAGAAAGGAGTCTGAATGGGCGCCTGGCTCTGCTAGTTGGCAGAGGTGGGCTGGGCAATGTGACCTTAAATCAGCATCAGTTAATTTAATCTTTCACGTTGGTTTCAGTTTTGTGTAATCCCCTCCCCCCTTCTTCTCTTATAGTTCAGTGCAGTAATTCAGTAGTAAATGAGCATCATATTTTTAAAAAAAATTAAACATTTCATGCAGAAGTCAGTGTTTATAATAAATACCTTGAGGGTTTCTGGGTCACGTGATTCACGGCAGCAACCAATTAGCTTATTAGCTGCGTTGGGGGAGTCCTTTACGCAGTCATGATTCTGTTATCACCAAACAGGGATTACGAGTCTCTGATCAGGTTCTAAAATCCAAATTCAGCTTGTCCATTTTGTTGTTCATTTCCCCACTATAAAATGATTCAGCTGACATGGATAGCCATTAACAGCCAACGGTGATTTAACTTTGTGGCATTCCCTGCTAATTTAAGTGCATTTTGCTCACCTTTTCTTGGCATCTTCAGATTAAATAAACAGTCAATCATTACATACTATGTAGACAGACATCGCATTTCTTTTCGATACAAGCAGTTTAACTTTTTTCGTCATGTTTTGCTGCTTCCAAACAGCACTAACTGCACAGCTTCCAGGGTGGAGAGTCCTGTGACCACGCATGTTAAAGGGCAAGGATATGAAAGTTCTTTCTACACACACACGAGCTGCAATGACTAGTCAATGTTGTCGATAATGTCGATCATAAAAATTTGTCAATGTAGATTTTTACTGTCGACAAATCGTTTAATTTTCAAGTTTATGTGGAAATGTTCAGTTTAACTGTTCCAGAGAAGAAGAACAGGAACTCATCATGTTGACACGGAGAGAAAATCACTGAGAAGACCAAAACTTTCCCAAGTATGGGAGGATTTTACCGAAAATAAATAAATGAAACAAGTTAAATGCAGACTGTAAAGCAGTGCTGTAATATCAGAGCTGCACTACAGCGATGTATCCATTCCCTCCTCCTCTCTGTTCCTCTGTTTTGGGCCACCTGTCAGCGGACTGCACCAGTAAGGTTAGTGAGTTTAGCGAGTAAAGTTAGTGCTTCTTATTTTCAATGAGCGACTCTCTCAGCTTTAGAAAACTGGCCACACTATTAATATGTGCTGTTTAAATAGTTTACCTGCTGTCAGACAATCTCTCTTGGACGAGGGTTGCTGACAGCTGAGCTGCTTCAGTTATGCTGGCTAACATCTTAACTTCAGTAAATGAGGGAATCACAAGAGCAGCTTACTCATTTTCATATTCTCTATTATTGCTGCGGTAATATCAGCCCTCATTCTGAAAACCAGAGGCTGCTATTTGATTTTCTGCACTTTATTTTGGAGATTAAAGACTGCACTGTCTGTTGTTTACACTACTCACAAAAAGGGTAGGAGTAGGGATATTCGGCTTTCAGGTGAAATTTCAGGATGCACATAAAATGCACTCTAACCTTTACAGGTGAACTTAATTCGACCTTGTCTAACCTTTTGAATGCACATGTCCAACTGTTCAATGCTTCAGTACTTTTTGCAAAATTTACTGTTCTCTAACAAGGTGCTTAACAGGAAAAATTCACAACAGGTGTTTGAGCCATGAATCGACCAATAAAGTTTCTGGCTCAATTAGAATTGGTATTTAAACAGTCCTTCATCATGCTGTTCACATTTTGACATCATGAGACCAAGACAACACCTAACAATTGATCAACAGTACCTCGGCATTGTGAGGCTTCAAACAGGATGCTGTCAGAGGGAAGTGGCCACTGAGCTTAGAGTGTCACAGAGTGTCATTGGCAGGTTGCAACAGAGATACAGAGAGACTAGAAGAGTCACAGAAAGGCACAGAAGTGTGCGTCCTTTGACCGCATCCCATGCTGATGACCACTTCATTGTGAACAGTGCCCTGCGGAACCGGATGATGAATGCCCCCAAGTGAAGGCACCCAAGTGTCACGTCAGACCATTCAAAACCATTTACATCAACGTGGTCAGCGTGCTAGACGACCTGCAAGGGTACCTGATCACACCACCAGGCACAGGCGTCATCGTCTTGCATGGGCCAGGGAGCATCTACACTGGACAAGAGACCAGGTCTCTGATGAAAGTCGATTCACGTTGAGCAGAAATGATGGTCGCCAGTGATGCTGGAGACGTCAAGGAGAACGCTATGCATCAGCCACTGTTGTCACCAGACGAGCCTTTGGTGGTGGTGGTGTTGCAGTCTGGGCAGGTGTGTCTAGTCAATACAGAACTGCCCTATACCTTGTGAATGTTACAGTGACAAGTCTATACTAGATTCAAGATTCAAAGGCTTTATTATCATGTGCACAGTTAAGAAATGCTACATTTCCTGAGCAATGAAATTTTTACTTTGCTCTCTGAACGAATGCCAAGGTAATAGGTACAGAAACAACTACTCTAAGGTCATGACACACTAACGACAATTCTAGGTCATGACACAGTAACTTACAGTAACTCAATCCTAATACTAATGGATGCTAATAACACACACCAACACACAGTTAGGCAGTTAGGACTCCTTAAGCACACCTTAATACTAAATACTAAAACTAATGAGTACTAATAACACTATGTACAGTGTGCAAATAAGCATTGTGCAACCTGATGTGAACCTTAGATGGCACAGACCTATGTATAGTGTGCAAATGAGCATTGTGCAATGAGCAGTGTATAATTACAAATTAGTATCTGGTGCTAATTTCTGTAACAGTAGTACCAGAATTTTATGTAGCAGCAGAGATGATATGGACATCAGATGGGTGAGACTATATCTACTGTACAGGTGAGCAGTGTGCAAATTCAGCAGCCAGTGTGTAAATTCCTATATGCAAAGCTGTGTTATGGAGTTTTGGGAGTTGTTATCTGTTCAGGAGTCTGATGATAGTGGGAAAGAAGGAGTTCTTCAGTCAGGTTGTCCTGCATTTCACACTTCTGTACCTCTGGCCTGAGGGTAGAAGTGTGAACAGTCTGTGCTGGGGGTGGGTGGGGTCCCGGAGGATGGCGTCAGCTCTCCTTTGGACTCTGCAGTGGTAGATGCTCTGCAGAGAGGGGAGTGGAGTCCTGATGATCTTCTCCGCTGTCTTCACCACTCTCTGCAGGCGTTTGTGCTCCAGGGCAGTGGTGCTGCCATACCACGCAGTGATGCAGTTGGTCAGGATACTCTCAATGATGCAGCTGTAGAAATTGTTGAGGATCCTGGAGGACATGCCAAACTTCTTCAGCCTCCTCAGAATGTACAGTTGCTGTTGAGCTCTCTTAACTAGCTCTGTGGTGTTGTGCGTCCACTTAAGGTCCTCGCTGATGTGGATGCCCTGGTATTTAAAGCTGCTCACCCTCTCCACCTCAAGTTTCCAGATGAGCAGCGGCCAATGGAGTCTCCTCCTCCCTTTCCTCATGTCCACTATCATCTCCTTTGTCTCGTCTGTGTTGAGGGTGAGGTTGTTGTCCTCACACCATGACACCAGGTTGGCCGCCTCCCTCCTCTAGGATGCTTCGTCATCACCAGTGATGCATCCAATCACTGCTGTCATCCGCAAATTTTAGGATGATATTGTCCTTGTGGGAGGCAACACAGTCATGGGTGAAGAGGCTGTAGAGGATGGGGCTGAGAACACAACCCTGTGGGACACCTGTGTTTGTGATGATGCTGGCTGAGGTCCTGTTACCCATCCTGACAGACTGGGGCCTACCAGTTAGAAAGTCCAGTAGCCAGCTGCAGTGGTTCGGGTGGAGGCCAAGAGAAGACAGTTTTTCAGTGAGTTTGTGGGGGATGCCCATGTTGAAGCCGGAGCTGTAGTCGACAAAGAGCATCCTAATGTAGGAGTCTTTATCTTCAAGATTTCTTTATTGTCATTTGAAGCCAGATGATACTAATCAATTAGCCAAGTTAGAAGCCTGTCTTAAGGAAATCAAAGCTTGGATGACTTGTAATTTCCTGCTATTAAATTCAGATAAGACTGAAGTCATTCTTGTTGGTCAAAAAAACCTTAGAAATTCCTTTCCAAATCAAACTTTCAGTTTGGATGCAGTTACTCTTTCTCTTCATAGCTCTGTGAGGAACCTTGGAGTTATTTTTGATCAGGATTTGTCCTTCAATTCACATATTAAATTTGTTTCTAAGACTGCCTTCTATCATTTGCGTAATATTGCCAAGATTAGGAGCATCTTGTCTCAGAGTGATGCTGAGAAGCTGATCCACGCTTTTGTTAGCTCGAGATTAGATTATTGTAATTCTTTATTATCAGGCTGTCCTAAAACATCTTTAAAAAGTCTTCAGCTGATCCAAAATGCTGCAGCTAGAGTTTTAACAGGTACTAGAAAGAGAGATCATATCTCTCCGGTTCTGGCCTCCCTTCATTGGCTTCCCATAGAGTTTAGAATTAAGTTTAAAATCCTTCTTCTTACTTACAAAGCTCTAAACAATCAGGCTCCTTTTTATTTAAAAGATCTGATACTACCGTATCATCCTAACAGAGCACTACGCTCCCAAAATGCAGGATTACTTGTAATACCTAGAATCTCCAAAAGTACAATGGGAGGCAGAGCCTTCAGTTATCAAGCTCCTCTCCTGTGGAATCAGCTGCCAATCTGGATTCGGGAGTCAGACTCGATCTCTGTTTTTAAGAATAGGGCTAAAACCTACCTTTTTGATATAGCCTACAATTAGGGAGGGATCATGTGTTTCTGAACCCTCCCTTAGTTATGCTGCTAATAGGTTTAGTCAGCCGGGGGACCTCCAGTAATGCACTGGGCCTCACTCCTTTCCTCACTCTCTAATATTTTTTTTTTTTTTGCTGGTCATTAACATTTGTTTGTTCTCTCCCATAGATTGAGTCCCCATCGTGCTGTTTGCTCTCTACATGTCTGTTCTTTTCTTCTTCTCTATCCCCTCACCCCCCAGCCAGTCGCAGCAGATGACTGCCCCTCCCTGAGCCTGGTTCTGCTGGAGGTTTCTTCCTGTTAAAAGGGAGTTTTTCCTCTCCACCGTCGCCAAGTGCTTGCTCACAGGGGATCGCCTGATTGCTGGGGTCTTTCTGCAACTGTGGGGGTCTCCCCTACAGTTGATAGTGCTATGAGATGACTGTTGTTGTGAAATGGCGCTATATAAATAAAGTTGAATTGAATTGAATTGAAAATTTAGTATGTGCATGCACATAAAAAACAAAATTATGATCCCCCAACATAACACAGTACCACAATATACATAGAGAATGTTTAAAGACGGCAGCATAAAAAATAAAATACAACAATAACATAGCAGTTAAACACCATGGTCAGACCAACCTAACAGAATACATATTACAAGTTTAGCAGAGGTGAGGGGGAGGAAAAGCAACTGGCAGGGGAATAGGGCACAGTCCATTTATAAACCTGACTGCATGTGGGAAAACACTGTTCAACATTCTGGTTGTCCTGGCCTGAAGACACCTGTACCTCTTCCCTGAGGGCAGAAGAGAAAACAAACTGTGGGAAGGATGGTAGCAGTCTTTAATAATGTTAACAGCCCTGTTAGCACAGCGTTTATTGTAAATCTCCTCCAAGGAGAGGAGGCAAAACATCGATGATCTTACTGGCTGTTTTTACAACTCTATTCAGCTGGTGCTTCTCTAAAGCTGTGCAATTCCCAAACCAGGTAGTCAGGCCATAAGAAAGGACAGATTCCAGGGTGCCTCTGAGGATGCCTCAAAAAGTGGTGAATAGCTGAGTGGGAAGACCTGCCTTTTTTAGCCGCCAGAGAGGGTAGAGTCGCTAATGAGCCTTTTTAATAATGGCTGTGGTGTTGGTGTTAACGGTCATGTTATCTGCCAGGTAAGTCCCCAGAAACTAAACACTGTTCACCGTCTCCACAAAAATGCTCCCAATAGACAGCAGTGTGTGATGGTACTTGCTCGCCTTCCTGCAGTCGATCACCATCTCCTTAGTCTTCTCCACATTAAGGTGAAGATTATGTGATCTGTACCATGTTGTTAGCTGGTCCACCTCCCTTCTGTATGCAGACTCATTGTTTTCATTAATCAGACCAACTACCGTCATATCATCAGCAGACTTAATGAAAGGGGTCAAGGGTGCCCAGTATGCTGTCCTGAATGAGGGGCAGCACTATTCTTTTGAAGCACTTCATAATGATTGGAATACCTGAATAGCAACATTAATCTAGTCATTGTGTCCCTGCATGAACAACACAGGCCTAATTTCATCTTCATGGACGACGATGCTTCAGCTCATAAGATAAGATAAGCCTTCATTGAGGTCACATCATTAGAGAATGGCTGCTGGAAGCTGAGGTACCGCAAATGGAGTGGTCTGCACTTTCTACAGACCTGAGTCCTATCGAAAACCTATGGGATCAACTGAGTCGCCGTGTAGAGGCTCATAACCCTGCAACCCACAACCTCAATGACCTGAGGGCCACCCCTCAAGAAGAGTGGAATGCCATGCCTCACCAGACAATAAGATGACTTGTGGACATTATGAGACGTCGTCAAGTTGTAATTGATGCTCAAGGGCACATGACAAGTTATTGACACACTGACATTTTTAGTTGTGGTATAGCTACCACTGTTGTTGGCTTTTGTTTCAATAAATTGTTTGAGATGAGGAAATCACCATTGCATGCTTCTACTTAAATGCCTTACTTTCATGATATAATATCACTGTAGTGTGAACTTTTGCCAAACATCCCTAAGTTTTTGTGAGTAATGTAATTGTATTACTAAAAACATTTTTGATTAAGCTGTCAAGTTCAAGTTTCCAACTCATGTTTGATGCATCATTATTTTATTTAGTTATGGGAACTTTTTATAATAGGCTACATTATATTAAGGCAGAGGCTGACAACAAAGTGATATTCACAGGTGTGCAGGCTTAAACAGGTGAGGTAAAACATGACCTGGAGCTAGGGCTGTGTTATATGACGATATACATCAGTGACGCGATAGAAAACGTCTACAGTTTCATCTAAAACTGTATCATTTATATCGGGATTTAAGAGACATACCCATTTCTACTTGTCACCGCCCTGCCTCTCCCCTACAGTGCGCCAGGTGGGCCAAAGCAGCTAACTGCAAGCTAATGTTTTACCTGTGAAGAGAGGAATGAGCAGGCGAGGCAGTGAGCTGGACCACAGTAGGCTTTATTCTCTCTCTATCCATCAGTCAACAAGAAGAATAACCCAGGTCTCTGGCATCTCTCTTTTATACCTTACAAACTCGTCTAGCGACCTGCAGGGTTCACGTTACAATACATACACTTACAATTACAATTCCCTTTGTCACCCAGCCTGTCGGCGCATTATTATGCAGTCCAGAGGAGAATGCGCATTATCATGCGGTCCTATGGAGAAAACCACAGTCTGTCCTGCATATCCGTTTAACAGCCTTTAAGCGTCTCCTCCTGTGCCATTCAGGCTGAGTGGAGAATGTATTGTCTAGATCCCCTCCCCCACCGGAAAACTCAGACTGGGCCTAAACCCTCATGTCCTGTGGGCTTCAGCCGACGTCCGAAGTGGCTGTAACGGGGGTTGCCGGCTCCGAGGCGCTGCGGTGCCCGTGAGGCACACCTGGAAGTGCGTCCGTCTGTGGGGGAACAATGGAGGATTGGGGGGGAACACATCTTCACCACGCCATTGTGACTGAGCCGACGAGTCATTTACCTGGGGAGTTCTCAGTGGGGGTCGTCCGCGCCAAGCAGCTTAAGCTTGTCTATACAGATTGTTTCTCTGCGTCTCCCCAAGTCTAACACAAAATGTTTATCCCAAGGTTCCAACACTGTGAACGGGCCGTTGTAGGGCGGGCACAACAGGGTCCGGTGGGCATCGTGCCTGACGAACACGAACAACGCTTCCTTCAAGGTCCTTGGCACGAAAGCGCGGGGAAAACAGTGGTGGGCCGGGCCGGGCCGGGTACCGTCCCTGCCTCTGCGCTATGTAGTGAAAGTGGGGATGGATCGGTGTTCGGCGTGGGGTTTGTCAGGAAAAAATTCTCCGGGGAGTCGCAGCGGCTGGGAAAAAAACAGCTCTACTGGGGAGGCAGCCAAATCCTCCTTTGGTGCTGAACGCAACCCTAATAGAACCCACGGCAACCGGTCCACCCAATTTGCATCCCTAAGCAAAGCCCTGAGCGCTGCTTTAAGCGACCTATGGAAACGCTCGCATAACCCATTGGCCTGGGGGTTGTATGCGGTCGTGCGATGAATGGTGACACCCAGGCTCCGGGCCATCGTGGACCAGAGGTCGGAAACAAACTGCGGGCCCCGGTTGGACGTGATAGCCGAAGAGGCGCCGAAGTGTGCCACCCATGTCGCCAAAAAAGTGCGTGCAACTTCTGCGGATGTGGTGGAAACTAGCGGCACCGCCTCGGGTCAGAAGGTGCGTGAACCCCTGCGATGGCGGGAGGGGGCCCACGAGGTCCACATGAACGTGGTTGAACCTCTTAGCCGGGACATGGAACGGCTCAAGGGGGGCCTTTGTGTGCCTGCGCACCTTGGCTCGTTGGTACGCTACGCAGGCTGCAGCCCACTCTTTCACCTGTTTGCGCAGGCTCGGCCAGACGAACTTTGCTCCCAACAATTTGACTCACGCGCGCACTCCTGGGTGCGCCAGGGAGTGAACCGACTCGAAAACGCGGTGGCGCCAAGCGCGTGGGACCACCGGGCACAGGCGGCCCATGGAGACGTCACAGATAAGGGGGGGACCCCCCATTTTGCAGTACTCTGCTCTCCAGCCTTAACTCTGTTGGTCCAGACTGGAGTGCGCAAACGTCCGCATCGCCGATCTGCTCAGCAGCCATGGCTGTGTAATCTATCCCTACGTAGACTGGGGCCACTGATGCGCGCGAGAGGCAGTCTGCCACCATGTTGAGTTTACCAGCCACATGCTGAATGTCGGCTGTAAACTCAGAGATCGCGGCCAGCTGTCTCTGCTGCCAGGCCGACCACGGTTCCAAAACCTTGGCCATAGCATACATTAGCGGCTTGTGGTCCACAAACACAGTGAAGCTGCGTCCTTCCAGCCAGAACTGGAAGTGGCGTATGGCCAGGTGGAGAGCCAGTAACTCCCTGCCGAACGTGCTGTATTTACGCTCATTGTAGCACAAAGACCTGCTAAAAAAGGCAAGCGGCTGCTAAGAACCGGCAACACGCTGCTCCACGACGGCCCCTATGGCCACGTCCGATGCGTCGGTAGTGAGCGCTATCCGAGCCGCCGGGTCTGGGTGCACCAGTAGTGCGGCGTTCACGAGAGCTGTTTTGGCCTCGGAAAACGCCTGTTCTCGCTCAGGAGTCCAATCGACTCTGTCCGCCGGTTTCCGTTTCTTAAGCGCGGCGTACAACAGCTGCATGAGCTGGGCTGCGCAGGGGAGAAAACGGTTGTAAAAGTTAACCATCCCCAAAAACTCCTGCAGAGCCCTGACTGCCTGAGGCCAGGGAAAATCTGCCACTGCACGCACTTTGTCCGGTAAGGATATCGCGCCCTCTGGTGAGATGCAGTGGCCCAAAAAGTCGGATTACCGTAACCCCAAACTGGCACTTCGCTGGGTTGATTATTAACCCATGTTCTTCCAACCTCTGGAAAACCGTCCTGGGGTGGGCTACATGTTCGTCCTCGGACGCGCTGGCCACCAGGATGTGGTCCAGGTAGACGAACACAAACGGCAGATCGTGCAGCACCGCATCCATCATGCGTTGGAATGTTTGTGCTGCGCCTTTTAACCCGAAAGGCATGCGTAAGAACTCAAAAAGACCAAACGGGGTTATTACTGCCGTTTTAGGTATGTCCTTCGAGCGCACTGGGACATGGTGGTAACCGCGGACCAGGTCCACCTTGGAAAAAATGTGTGCTCTGGTGAGGTGGATGGAAAAATCCTGAATATGGGGGATTGGGTAGTGATCGTTCGCTGTGGCGTTGTTTAATCTGCGGAAATCTCCGCATGGTTGCCACGATCCCTCGGCTTTAGGCACCATATGTAGCGGGGATGCCCATGGGCTGTTTGAGCGCCTGATGATGCCCAACCTTTCCAAGTTGGCAAACTCCCCGCGCGCACTGGCCAGTTTAGCTGCGTCCAGGCACCGAGGTTGTGCAAAAACGGGCAGCCCCGGACTGGAGGTGCCAGCACCGCATGCGCCGTTTCAGTCAAACTCCCAGACTTTTGGCTACATGACCTCAAGTCTTGGTTCCTCCACACCGAGGCCCAGTTCACGCTCTGGGGAGTAACGGCGGATGACACCAGATACTACTACGTGGTTGCAGCACTGGACGCACGCACAACACAGCAGGTGGCAAGCCTGCTCCAGTAGCCCCCAGCCCACAATAAATACGACGCTCTCAAAACCGTGCTGACTCGGCACTACATGCTCTCGGACTGCAAGAGAGCGGAAAGGCTCCTGATGCGCTCCGAGTTGGGAGACGGGTCGGCGGTCAAATTAATGGAGAAGATGTTGGCGTTGATGGGCACACATAACGGGTATTTCCTCTTTGCCCACCTTTTCCTCCAGAACCTCCCGACAGCGGCCAGAGCGGTCCTTCCCAATTCTCTGCTGCTCGCCACACGCAACTACTGGGCGCTAGCACAAGAGGCAGATCGGATTATCCTCACCAACAGAGCCTTCGCTGTGAACACAGCAGCGTCAGAACCCAGCGAGACGGCCAGTGGAGGCAAAGAGCCAACGATGGTGGCTGCAGCGGAGGCCAAGAAGCACCGAAGAGACATGTTCTGCTTCTACCACCGCCGTTTTGGAGAAGACACACGCCGTTGCATGCTACCGTGCCAATTCAAGCGCTCGGGAAATGCCAGGGCCGGCAGTCGTAGCAGCTGCGACCGCCGGTGACACAAACAAGCTGCTCTATGTGACAGACTCACGCTCGGGAAGATGGTTCCTCGTGGACTCTGGCTCCCAAAAGAGCCTCATCCTGCTGTCCTATGCAGACCGGCTGGCAGGAAGTAGCGGCCCCGAGCTGGCGGCCGCAAACAGCTCAGACATTAAGACTTTTGGTGAGAGGATACTGGCTATATCCTTGCACGGCCATACATACCAATGGACATTCGTCATAGCGGCATGTAACTTCCCCATTTTGGGCACAGATTTTTTGTGTGCACACAGACTATTAGTCGATGTGGCTAACAGACGATTGATTAACACAATGTCTTTTGATTCTCTGCCCTGTACAGCTAGAGGAGCCTGGTCCACAACACTAGCCAATGTCACAGCTCCAGGGGGTAAGTTCCACACACTACTCACCCAGTTTCCAGCACTCACGGTTCTGACGTTTTCGGCAGCCGTCACTAAACACGAGGTGGAGCACTTCATTACCACCACGGGAATGCCCGTTTTCGCACGACCTCTGCGCCGGCCGTTTTCACATGACCTCGGCGCTTGGACACAGCTAAACTGGCCATTGTGCGTGAGGAGTTTGCAAACTTGGAAAGGTTGGGCATCATCAGACGTTCAAACAGCCCATGGGCATCCCCGCTACATATGGTTCCTAAAGCTGAAGGATCGTGGCGACCATGCGGAGATTTCCGCAGATTAAACAACGCCACAGCACATGATCGCTACCCGATCCCCCGTATTTAGGATTTTTCCATTCACCTCACTGGGGCACGCATTTTTTCCAAGATAGACCTGGTCCGCGGTTACCACCAGGTCCCGGTGCGCGTGGAGGAGATACCTAAAATGGCAGTCATAACCCCGTTTGGTCTTTTTGAGTTCTTACGCATGCCTTTCGGGTTAAAAGGCATGGCACAGACATTCCAACGCATGATGGATGCAGTGTTGCATGATCTGCCGTTTGTGTTCGTCTACCTGGTCGACATCCTGGTGGCCAGTGCGTCCCAGGACGAACACGTAGCCCACCTCAGGACAGTTATCCAGAGGTTGGAGGAGCACGGGTTAATAATCAAGTGCCAGTTCAAGGTGACGGGAATCAATTTTTTGGGCCACCACATCTCACCGGAGGGCGCGATACCCTTACCAGACAAAGTGCACGCAGTGGCAATTTTTCCTGGCCTCAGACGGTCAGGGCGCTGCAGGAGTTTTTGGGGATGGTTAACTTCTACAACTGTTTCCTCCCCCGCGCAGCCCAGCTCATGCAGCCGTTGTACGCCATGCTTAAGAAATGGAAACTGGCGGACAGAGTCAACTGGACTCCTGAGCAGGAGTGGGCATTTTCCGAGGTTAAAACAGCTCTAGCGAACGCTGCACTACTGGTGCACCAAGACCCAGCGGCTCAGATAGCGCTCACTACCGACGCATCGGATGTGGCTATAGGGGCCGTCGTGGAGCATTGCGTCTCCAGTTCTTTGCAGCAGCTCGCCTTTTTTAGCAGGTCTTTGTGCAACAATGAGCGTAAAAACAGTGCGTTCGACAGAGAGTTACTGGCTCTCCACCTGGCCATACGCCACTTCTAGTTCTGGCTGGAAGGGCGCACCTTCACTGTGTTTGTGGACCACAAGCCGCTAACATACACCATGGCCAAGGTTTCAACCATGGTCGGCCCGGCAGCAGAAACAGCTGGCCGCAATCTCGGAGTTTACGACCGACATTCAGCATGTGGCCGGGAAACTCAACGTGGTGGCAGACTGCCTCTCGCGCGCATTAGTGGCCCCAGTCTACGTAGGGATAGATTACACAGCCATGGCCGCTGAGCAGATCGGCCAAGCCTGCGCAAACAGGTGAAAGAGTGGGCTGCAGCCTGCGTAGGGTGCCAACGAGCCAAGGTGCACAGGCACACAAAGGCCCCCCTTGAGCCGTTCCATGTCCCAGCTAAGAGGTTTGACCACGTTCATGTGGACCTCGTGGGCCTCCTCCCGCCATTGCAGGGATTCACGCACCTCCTGACAGTAGTGGACCGTACCACACGCTGGCCAGAGCCAGTCTTGCTAGCTTCCACCACGTCCGCAGACGTTGCACGCGTTTTTTTGGTGACATGGGTGGCACGTTTCAGCACCCCTTCGGATATCACGCCCGACCCGGGCCCGCAGTTCATTTCTGACCTCTGGTCCACAATGGCCAGGAGCCTGGGCATCACAATTCATCGCACGACTGCGTACAACCCTCAGGCCAATGGGTTATGCGAGCGTTTCCATAGATCACTTAAAGCAATGCTCAGGGCTTCGCTTACAGATGCAAATTGGGTGGACCGGTTGCCACGGGTTCTATTAGGGTTGCGTTCAGCTCCGAAGGAGGATTTGGCTGCCTCCCCAGCAGAGCTGGTTTTTTCCCAGCTGCTGCGGCTCCCTGGAGAATTTTTGCCGGACAACCCCACGCCCAACACCGATCCATCCTCGCTTTCACTGCATAGCGCAGAGGCAGGGACGGTACCCGGCCCGGCCCGGCCCGGCCCAGCCCACCACTGTTTTCCCCACGTTTTTGTGCCAAAGACCTTGAAGGACGCGTCGTTCGTGTTTGTCAAGCATGATGCCCACCGGACCCCGTTGCGCCTGCCCTATGACGGCCCGTTCAGAGTGCTGGAACCTGGGGATAAACATTTTGTGTTAGACTTGGGGAGATGCAGAGAAACAATCTGTATAGAAAGGCTTAAGCCCGCCTTCGTTTTAGCAGACGAGCAGGTGGTGCTGGCATGAGCTCCTCGGCGTGGACGACCCCCACTGAGAACTCCCCAGGTAAATGACTCATCAGATCAGTCACAATGGCATGCTGAAGAGGTCCTCCCCCCAATGTCCCCCCACAGACTGACGCACCCCCGAGAGCGCCCCAATGGCACAGCAGCGCCTTGGAGCCGCCAACCCCCCGTTACAGCAATTATGGACATAGGCTGAAGCCCAAAGGCCATAAGGATTAAGGTGCAGTCTGAGGGGTGCACCCAGTCAGTGCGTCTCTACTCAGACTGAATTGCATGGCAGGAGAAAATGCATAAGAGAGGAGAAACGGATATGCATTCTCCTCCGGTCTGCATAATAATGCACAGACAGGCTGGGAGACAAGAGGACTTGTCATGGGGGGATGTATGTGTGTTAATGCAAAGGGGATTGTCATGGTAAATGTATTCATGTTAATGTGAACACCACAGGTTGCAGGGCGTGTGGTATGGTATAAAAAGAGAGGTGCCCGTGACCTGCTTTTTCAGGCCATAAAAAGGTCATGGTCCTTTTTATTGGTTGTTATATACAGTGGGGCAAAAAAGTATTTAGTCAGCCACCAATTGTGCAAGTTCTCCCACTAAAAAGATGAGAGATGTCTCCAATTTTCATCATAGGTATACCTCAACTATGAGAGACAAAATGAGGAAAAAAAAAATCCAGAAAATCACATTGAAGGATTTTTAAAGAATTTATATGCAAATTATGGTGGAAAATAAGTATTTGGTCACCTACAAACAAGCAAGATCTCTGGCTCTCACAGACCTGTAACTTCTTCTTTAAGAGGTTCCTCTGTCCTCCACTCGCTACCTGTATTAATGGCACCTGTTTGAACTCGTTATCAGTATAAAAGACACCTGTCCACAACCTCAAACAGTCAGACTCCAAACTCCACTATGGCCAAGACCAAAGAGCTGTCAAAGGACACCAGAAACAAAATTGTAGACCTGCACCAGGCTGGGAAGACTGAATCTGCAATAGGTAAGCAGCTTGGTGTGAAGAAATCAACTGTGGGAGCAATTATTAGAAAATGGAAGACATACAAGACCACTGATAATCTCCCTCGATCTGGGGCTCCACGCAAGATCTCACCCCGTGGGGTCAAATTGATCACGAGAACGGTGAGCAAAAATCCCAGAACCACACGGGGGGAACTAGTGAATGACCTGCAGAGAGCTGGGACCAAAGTAACAAAGGCTACCATCAGTAACACACTACGCCGCCAGGGACTCAAATCCTGCAGTGCCAGACGTGTCCCCCTGCTTAAGCCAGTACATGTCCAGGCCCGTCTTAAGTTTGCTAGAGAGCATTTGGATGATCCAGAAGAGGACTGGGAGAATGTCATATGGTCAGCTGAAACCAAAACAGAACTTTTTGGTAAAAACTCAACTTGTTGTGTTTGGAGGAGAAAGAATGCTGAGTTGCATCCAAAGAACACCATACCTACTGTGAAGCATGGGGGTGGAAACATCATGCTTTGGGGCTGTTTTTCTGCAAAGGGACCAGGACGACTGATCCGTGTAAAGGAAAGAATGAATGGGGCCATGTATCGTGAGATTCTGAGTGAAAACCTCCTTCCATCAGCAAGGGCATTGAAGATGAAACGTGGCTGGGTCTTTCAGCATGACAATGATCACAAACACACTGCCTGGGCAACGAAGGAGTGGCTTCGTAAGAAGCATTTCAAGGTCCTGGAGTGGCCTAGCCAGTCTCCAGATCTCAACCCCATAGAAAATCTTTGGAGGGAGTTGAAAGTCCATGTTGCCCAGCGACAGCCCCAAAACATCACTGCTCTAGAGGAGATATGCATGGAGGAATGGGCCAAAATACCAGCAACAGTGTGTGAAAACCTTGTGACGACTTACAGAAAACGTTTGACCTCTGTCATTGCCAACAGAGGCTATATAACAAAGTATTGAGATGAACTTTTGTTATTGACCAAATACTTATTTTCCACCATAATTTGCAAATAAATTCTTTAAAAATCAGACAATGTGATTTTCTGGATTTTTTTCCCCCTCATTTTGTCTCTCATAGTAGAGGTGTACCTATGATGAAAATTGGAGACCTCTCTCATCTTTTAAGTGGGAGAACTTGCACAATTGGTGGCTGCCTAAATACTTTTTTGCCCCACTGTATAAACTATAAAGTTTACAGAAAATGTATATCATAATATATATATCATTATCACCAAATAAGATTACTTATATCGTGATATGAAATTCTGGTCATATCACACAGCCCTACCTGGAGCCCCAAACAGGAGCCGTGTCAACAGAAAGCAGAGATGGTGGACATAAGAGAAATA
Organism: Pholidichthys leucotaenia; assembly: GCA_020510985.1. NCBI lineage: Eukaryota > Metazoa > Chordata > Actinopteri > Cichliformes > Pholidichthyidae > Pholidichthys > Pholidichthys leucotaenia. Next base: position 64,075,471 of record CM035845.1, on the reverse strand, counting down.
GTCATTAGGTGACTACCAAAACAATCGTTAGTTGCAGCCTTAACAAACACACACGCGTACACACACGCGTATACACACACACACATTGTGAGAACAGGAGAGGGGAAACACTGGAAAAAAAAAAAAACTGTTGTGAGTTAAATTACATTGGTTTTATGCCTCGAACATTGTTTCGGTTTTATTTTGGTAAATCACCCACCCCTAAACCAGAGTATAATAAACTGGAGTAAAATAAGCCAAAATAGTATCTAGAATGAGAAAAATGATTCAGTGTTGGTAAATGATCCGACTGGGATCATGAATGATTGATTGGTGGGTGAGTTATATCAAGCAGAACCACAAACACTAGCTAAACCATGCTAGCTCCGCTAACATATCTGCCAGTGTGATTACAGGCTTATCCTGGCCAAAATATAGCAAAACAAGCCAGGACGTGATTGTTGATGGTTGTGTGTAGATTAAATGTTGTCTAGTGAGTTCAGAAGAACACAAAGAGTATCCATAAAATCAGTGGTAGCTAAGCTAGGCTAGTGGAATGATTACAGCACCATACTGGCAAAAATACATCAAAACAAGGGAGAATAAACCTGAAAGTGAAATATATGATCAAGTGTGGACTATTGAACCAGATGGGAACATGGATGTCTAGTGAGGTGAGTAGAATAAAGCGAGAGCAGCCATAAATACCGCTGTTGCTACTGTAAGCAACTAGACTAGCTGTTGGTGTGCATTCTCATCAGAAGAGGGGGACCCATCACTAGCCGTGATTAAAATGTGTACATACAGTGGGGCAAAAAAGTATTTAGTCAGCCACCAATTGTGCAAGTTCTCCCACTTAAAAGATGAGAGAGGTCTTCAATTTTCATCATAGGTATACCTCAACTATGAGGGACAAAATGAGAAAAAAAAATCCAGAAAATCACATTGAAGGATTTTTAATGAATTAATTGGTAAATTCCTCGGTAAAATAAGTATTTGGTCACCTACAAACAAGCAAGATTTCTGGCTCTCACAGACCTGTAACTTCTTCTTTAAGAGGCTCCTCTGTCCTCCACTCGTTACCTGTATTAATGACACCTGTTTGAACTCGTTATCAGTATAAAAGACACCTGTCCACAACCTCCAACAGTCAGACTCCAAACTCCACTATGGCCAAGACCAAAGAGCTGTCAAATGACACCAGAAATAAAATTGTAGGCGTGCACCAGGCTGGGAAGACTGAATGTGAAGAAATCAACTGTGGTAGCAATTATTAGAAAATGGAAGACATACAAGACCACTGATTATCTCCCTTGATCTGGGGCTCCACGCAAGATCTCACCCCGTGGAGTCAAAATGATCACGAGAACGGTGAGCAAAAATCCCAGAACCACACGGGGGGACCTAGTGAATGACCTGCAGAGAGCTGGGACCAAAGTAACAAAGGCTACCATCAGTAACACACTACGCCGCCAGGGACTCAAATCCTGCAGTGCCAGACGTGTCCCCCTGCTTAAGCCAGTACATGTCCAGGCCCGTCTGAAGTTTGCTAGAGAGCATTTGGATGATCCAGAAGAGGATTGGGAGAATGTCATATGGTCAGATGAAACCAAAATAGAACTTTTTGGTAAAAACTCAACTTGTCGTGTTTGGAGGAGAAAGAATGCTGAGTTGCATCCAAAGAATACCATACCTACTGTGAAGCATAGGGGTGGAAACATCATGCTTTGGGGCTGTTTTTCTGCAAAGGGACCAGGACGACTGATCCGTGTAAAGGAAAGAATGAATGGGGCCATGTATCGTGAGATTTTGAGTGAAAACCTCCTTCCATCAGCAAGGGCATTGAAGATGAAACGTGGCTGGGTCTTTCAGCATGACAATGATCCCAAACACACTGCCCGGGCAACGAAGGAGTGGCTTCGTAAGAAGCATTTCAAGGTTCTGGAGTGGCCTAGCCAGTCTCCAGACCTCAACCCCATAGAAAATCTTTGGAGGGAGTTGAAAGTCCGTGTTGTCCAGCGACAGCCCCAAAACATCACTGCTCTAGAGGAGATCTGCATGGAGGAATGGGCCAAAATACCAGCAACAGTGTGTGAAAACCTTGTGAAGACTTACAGAAAACGTTTGACCTCTGTCATTGCTAACAAAGGGTATATAACAAAGTATTGAGATGAACTTTTGTTATTGACCAAATACTTATTTTACTGAGGAATTTACCAATTAATTCATTAAAAATCCTTCAATGTGATTTTCTGTATTTTTTTTTCTCATTTTGTCTCTCATAGTTGAGGTATAGCTATGATGAAAATTGGAGACCTCTCTCATCTTTTAAGTGAGAGAACTTGCACAATTGGTGGCTGACTAAATACGTTTTTTTCCCCACTGTATATAGTGGTGCTGGACCTGGGAATGATAGAGAAGTTAAGGGCACGTGCTTTACTTGCGCATAACCTGCGAATGGAGGAACAATGGTTACTGGTTACTGAACAATGGTTAAAATACTTATTTTCCACCGGTGGAAAATAAGTATTTGGTCAATAACAAAAGTTCATCTCAGTACTTTGTTATATACCCTTTGTTGGCATTGACAGAGGTCAGACATTTTCTGTAAGTCTTCACAAGGTTTTTACACACTGTTGCTGGTATTTTGGCCCATTCATAATTTGCAATTCAGGGCAGCATGGTGGCGGAGTGGTTAGCACTGCGGCAGCATAGTAACTCACCCTTGGCCGGGGGATCCTGGGTTCAATTCCAGCCCCCGACCAACAGTGATCTGTGTGGAGTTTGCATGTTCTCCCCGTGTCTGCGTGGGTTTACTCCAGGATTTGTCTGGTTTCCTCCCACATGCCAAAAAAAAACCATGCAAGTAAGGTTAATTGGCATCAAACTGGGGATTCTAAATTGTCCTTAGGTATGACTGTGAGAGTGAATGGTTGTCTGTCTCTCTGTGTTGGCCCTGCGATGGACTGGCGATCTGTCCAGGGTGTACCCTGCCTCTCGCCCAAAGATGCTGGGATAGGCTCCAGCCCCCCCGCGACCCGAAAAGGATTAAGCGGAAGAAGATGAATGAATGAATGAATGAATGAATGAATTTGCAATTCATTAAAAATCTGACAATGTGATTTTCTGGATTTTTTTCCCCCTCATTTTGTCTCTCATAGTTGAGGTATACCTATGATGAAAATTGGAGACCTCTCATCTTTTAAGTGGGAGAACAAGCACAACTGGTGGCTGACTAAATACTTTTTTGCCCCACTGTATATTTTGGGGGGGGGGGGGGGTCTGTATCATTCCACTGAGCTGATTGGGATATCACAGCTGGAGACAAATCAAAAATCCAGTGAGAAGGCAGACCCTAAAGCCTTATTCATGCTGCATTTCCCCTCTAGTCCGCTTTGGTCCGCGTGCGCTTTGGACGAGCGCGGTATGCACGCAGCGCTGTTCATGCTCACTTTTTTCATCTACCCAGGCCAAGCGGTTGATGCATGTGCACAACCATCATTTGTAGTTTCACTCCTGCCCTATAGGTAGCGCCAATGCGCCAAGATTTTCACCAAAGAAGAAACGCTGATTGCTTTCTGCTGCTTGACTTCCCGGTTTTCACTACTTTTCCATGAAGATGATGCTGCTGCTGCTGAAGTATTTATGTATGATTCATGTATGTTTACTCTCGTCTTCCACTTCCTCGTTGTCTTCTTCGTCTACTTTGTCTTGGTATTCTGCGCCGATATCGCCACTTCGTGAATGGGACGTTCAGTCTTGCACATGTGCTTTTCAACGCACTCAGGTTGTGGGCAGGTGGCGCGGTCACAAAATTTGGGCTGCACGTGGTCGTCCGCGGTCGAGCACTGTGGACACTAGCGAAGTGGAGATGATGTAAATTTCGTCACACGAAGTTTCCAGTTACACGTACGCGGACAGCAGAGGTGCAGCATGAATCCAGCTTAACAGGTTGTGTTTGTGTGTCAACAGCCACTCCAGGTACCCAAATTCATGTGCAAAACTACAGAAAAAGTGAAAAAAAAATTAGTCATAAATTCAACCCACATGCTTCCTACCAACCCAGAATCCACATTCTCCCCTTTCTCCGCTCAGACCCTTTCAATCCCAAAGGCTACAAAAAATATATATTAAACACCACAACCGGCACCGCTTCCCACAGGGCAACAAAACCACCGCTAGCACAGCAGGAGCAAACAGGCTGATGTGCCAACCACACGCATGCCCTCCCTCTCCCTCTCTCTCACACACAGAGTTAATGAGTAGCCACGGGTTGAGTTGCTCTCTGTCATCAGTGTGTCAGTGCCTCCAACCGCACCGTCTGTCATCAAACGTGAAGGCACAGAGTGGAGAAACTGGAACAGAAAGCAGCGTCTGTGAGGAATCAGTGTTTAAAAAAAAAAGATTTCAAACATACCAGCAATAATTTAGACTAATTCAATGAACTCTGCTGCATCGAAGGGAAGAGAGAAATCAACCGAGGCTGAAGGGAGGAAGCAAAGCAGAGGGGAGTAAAGACGTGTCAAAGGCACTATTGTTGAAAATGGGGAGAAAGACAAGAGCTTGGGAGGAGAAACTGATGACTTAATTCTGACCCTCTTCCACAACTCTCGTCTTTCTCCTCTGTGCCAATTGGTCAAATCCCTCGGCAGTCAGCTGCATCAGAGCTGGAACCATTTACTGGTTAACAAAAAATGGTTCCAGCTTTAAATGGATGCCCTATGCAAAATTGTGTTTGGAGGCCCCTATTTTTGTAATGGACATGAGTTCAAACCTTTTAAAATGGAACAAAACAAATCTCACAAGTCCAACAAAATCATTAAAAAATAAACTTGGCTCATTATCTAGATGAACAGAAAAAACTGAAATATGTCAATTTTATATAGAATAAAAATGTAAGCAGCATCCATATGATCACTGAAAGTTGGCAAAAAAGGTCACAAATTTATAAGTAAAAGTTGAAAATTCACACTAAAAAAAAGTAGCAAATTTATTAGAAAAAGCTCTAAATTTTAAAGAAAAAAGCTTCAAAATTTATGAGAAAAAGTTCCATGCTTATGAGAAAAAAGTCAAAAATTGACAAGAAAAACGTTGCAAATTTATAAGAAAAAAATATACAGTAGTGTGGAAAAAGTGTTTGCTCCCTTCCTGATTTCTTATTTTTTTGCATGTTTGTCACACTTAACTGTTTCAGATCATCAAACAAATTTAAATATTAGACAAAGATAACACAAGTAAACACAAAATGAAGTTTTTAAATGAAGGTGTTTATTATTAAGGGGGAAAAAATCCAAACTTACATGGCCCTGTGTGAAAAAGTGATTGCCCTCTAAACCTATTAACTGGTTGGGCCACCCTTAGCAGCAACAACTGCAATCAAGCATTTGCAATAACTGGCAATGAGTCTTTTACAGTGCTGTGGAGGAATTCTGGCCCACTCATCTTTGCAGAATTGTTGTAATTCAGCCACACTGTAGGGTTTTCAAGCATGAACCGCCTTTTTAAGGTCATGCCACAGCATCTCAATCGGATTCAGGTCAGGACTTTGACTAGGCCACTCCAAAGTCTTCATTGGTCTTTTTTAGACCCTATTCCTACCAGGTTATTTAAAGAAGTCTTCCCACTTATTGGTAGCTTTATTCTTCATATAATCAATTCTTCATTAACTTTAGGCCATTTACCGCAGGCTTTTAAAACGGCTGTAATTAAACCCTTACTCAAAAAGCCAACGCTAGATCCAGGAGCTTTAGCTAACTATAGACCAATCTCTAATCTCCCTTTCATTTCAAAAATCTTAGAAAGAGTTGTTGCTACGCAATTATTTGACCACCTGCAGGGAAATGGTTTACTTGAAGAGTTTCAATCTGGGTTTAGAATCCATCATAGTACTGAAACAGCCTTAGTGAAGGTCACTAACGTCCTCCTCATCGCATCTGATAATGGACTGGTTTCTGTACTTGTCCTTTTAGACCTTAGTGCAGCTTTTGATACCATCGATCATAATATTCTACTTGATAGATTAGAACACTATGTTGGACTTAATGGAACTTCATTGCAGTGGTTTAGATCTTATTTATCTGATAGGTTCCAGTTTGTTCATGTAAATAATGAGTTTTCTTTCAACTCAAAGCTCAGTCATGGAGTTCCACAGGGATCTGTGCTAGGCCCTACTCTTTTTAGTTTATATATGCTTCCGTTAGGCAACATTATTAGAAAGCACTGTATACATTTTCATTGTTATGCAGATGACACACAATTATACCTGTCAATGAAGCCAGATGATGGTAATCAATTAGCCAAGTTAGAAGCCTGTCTTAAGGAAATCAAAGCTTGGATGACTTGTAATTTCCTGCTATTAAATTCAGATAAGACTGAAGTCATTTTTGTTGGTCCAAAAAACCTTAGAAATACCTTTCCAAATCAAACTTTCAGTTTGGATGCAGTTACTCTCTTAATAGCTCTGTGAGGAACCTTGAAATTATTTTTGATAAAGATCTGTCCTTCAATTCACATATTAAATTTGTTTCTAAGACTGCCTTCTATCATTTGTGTAATATTGCCAAGATTAGGAGCATCTTGTCTCAGAGTGATGCTGAGAAACTGATCCACGCTTTTGTTAGCTCGAGATTAGATTATTGTAATTCTTTATTATCAGGTTGTCCTAAAACATCTTTAAAAAGTCTTCAGCTGATCCAAAATGCTGCAGCAAGAGTTTTAACAGGTACTAGAAAGAGAGATCATATCTCTCCTGTTCTGGCCTCCCTTCATTGGCTTCCCATAGAGTTTAGAATTAAGTTTAAAATCCTTCTTCTTACTTACAAAGCTCTAAACCAGGGGTCACCAACGCGGTGCCCGCGGGCACCATGTCGCCCGCAGGGACCACATGTGTCGCCCGCAGGCCTGTTCTAAAAATAGCACAACTCGCAAGTGAGCTGCAGATGTAATTTTTTCTGCTATTTTTTTATTTTATATTTTTTAAAATCACACTTGCATTTATATAGATTTTAAAATGACAATGTCTTAAAAATAAAAAAAATGAAAATATGTTTATTATACGTAAAGTTAAGGTGAACTCTGACCTAGTTCAAAGGTCAGTATTGTGCGCATGACAAAACCTTCGCGCTTGTGGAGCGTAAGCTTAGCTAGCGGGCAGTTAAGATGGTGAGCGCAGTGTGGTTTCCAAGCCCAAAAACATGGCAAAAAAAAGACAGAAAATTTATCATTTTCAAAGTGAGCGGGAGGAAGAGTTCTTTTTTACTACCGTGAAAGGAAGCTGCGTGTATTTCATTTGCGGGGCGATGGCGAAGCGCTACTTCACTACCCACTCTTTTTTTTTTTTTGGACTTAACTTGTACCCGTAGGTAGATTTGTTCTGCAGTCCGGTAACAAGCCACCAGCCGCTGCGTGTGCAAGCGCCCCTTAACTCCCTAACCTGCATGTTTTTGCATGAAAAATGAGAACATGCAAACTCCACACAGATCACTGTTGGCCGGGGGCGAACCCGCGATCCTCCGGCCGAGGGTAAACTGCTGCCGCGGTGCTAACCACTGCGCCACCGTGCATATAAGCACTCTCACTGCTTGTTTAGTTTTTTCTCATGAAAGGACAGCGCTGGTTGCTCAAGCATGATTCTTGGCAAGAACTGTATGGATATAATTCCTGTGAAGAAGAACACACAAAAGTGTGTTTATTAAATGTAACAGATTTTGAGCAGAATTGCAGCAGATTTGTTCAGTTAAAAATGTGATAAGATTTATTTAATATGAAAGTTGATTTTTCTTAAATGTTGCATAACTTTTTCAAACATGGTTCAACATAGTTCATGAATTAAAAGGGTTTAGTTTTTTATGGTTAAAAGGGACTGGTGAAAACTGGACATTTTTTTATGAAATGTAGAAGGGATCATCTGAACAATTGCTGAGATTAATAAAAACAAAGTGTTGAATATTGATCTTGTCTGTTACCCACTCTGTTATTGATAATTATTTATTTATATATATACATATATACAGTATATATAATACACACACACACACACACACACACACACACACACACAATTTGTTATTTTAGAGGAGTGTGTCAAGCTGGTGCCCTTCACATGACTCGATACCCATGAAGTAGCTCTTGGTTTCAAAAAGGTTGGTGACCCCTGCTCTAAACAATCAGGCTCCTTTTTATTTAAAAGATCTGATACTACCGTATTATCCTAACAGAGCACTACGCTCCCAAAATGCAGGATTACTTGTAATACCTAGAATCTCCAAAAGTACAATGGGAGGCAGAACCTTCAGTTATCAAGCTCCGCTCCTGTGGAATCAGCTGCCAATCTGGATTCGGGAGTCAGACTCGATCTCTGTTTTTAAGAATAGGGCTAAAACCTACCTTTTTGATATAGCCTACAATTAGGGAGGGATTATGTGTTTCTTAACCCTCCCTTAGTTATGCTGTCAATAGGTTTAGTCAGCCGGGGGACCTCCAATAATGCACTGGGCCTCACTCCTTTCTTCACTCTCAATGACATTTTTTTTTTTTTTTTGCTGGTCATTAACATCTGTTTGTTCTCTCCCATAGATTGAGTCCCCATCGTGCTGTTTGCTATCTACATGTCTGTTCTTTTCATCTTCTCTATCCCCTCACCCCCCAGCCAGTCGCAGCAGATGACTGCCCCTCCCTGAGCCTGGTTCTGCTGGAGGTTTCTTCCTGTTAAAAGGGAGTTTTTCCTCTCCACCGTCGCCAAGTGCTTGCTCACAGGGGATCGCCTGATTGCTGGGGTCTTTCTGCAACTGTGGGGGTTCCCCCTACAGTTGATAGTGCTATGAGATGACTGTTGTTGTGAAATGGCGCTATATAAATAAAGTTGAATTGAATTGAACTGAATTGAATTTTGTTTTTCTTAAGCCATTCAGAGGTGGACTTGCTGGTGTGTTTTGGATCATTGTCCTGCTGCAGAACCTAAGTGTGCTTCAGCTTGAGGTCACGAACAGATGGCCGCACATTCTCCTTCAGGATTTTTTGGTAGACAGCAGAATTCATGGTTCCATTTACCACAGCAAGTCTTCCAGGTCCTGAAGCAGCAAAACAGTCCCAGACCATCACACTACCACCACCATATTTTACTGTTGGTATGATGTTCCTTTTCTGAAATGCTGTGTTACTTTTACACCGGATGTAATGGGACACACACCTTCCAAAAAGTTCAACTTTTGTCTTGTCTGTCCACAGAGTATTTTCCCAAAAGTCTTGAGGATCATCAAGATGTTTTCTGGCAAAAGTGAGACAAGCCTTTATGTTATTTTTGCTCAGCAGTGGTTTTTGTCTTGGAAGTCTGCCATACAGCCCATTTTTGCCCAGTCTCTTTCTTATGGTGGAGTCATGAACACTGATCTTAACTGAGGTGAGGCCTGCAGTTCTCTGGATGTTGTTGTGGGGTCTTTTGTCACCTCTTGGATAAGTCATTGCTGCGCTTTTGGGGTAGTTTTGGTCGGACAGCCACTCCTGGGAAGGTTCATTACTGTTCCATGTTTTTGACATTTGTGGATAATGGCTCTCACTGTGGTTTGCAGGAGTCCCAAAGCTTTAGAAATGGCTTTACAACCTTTTCCAGACTGATAGATCTCAATTACTTTGTTTCTCATTTGTTCCTGAATTTCTTTGGCTCACAGCATGATGTCTAGCTTTTGAGGATCTTTTGGTCTACTTCACTTTGTCAGGCAGGTCCTATTTAAGTGATTTCTTGATTGAGAACAGGTGTGGTAGTAATCAGGCCTGGGTGTGGCTACAGAAATTGAACTCAGCTTCCCAAAGATGTGATAAACCACAGTTAATTTATATTTTAATGGGGGGGGGGGGTAGATTACTTTTTCACACAGGGCCATGCAGGTTTGAGGTTTTTTCCCTCTTAATAATAAACACCTTCATTTAAAAACTGCATCTTGTGTTTACTTGTGCTATCTTTGTCTAATATTTAAATTTGTTTGATGATCTGAAACATTTAAGTGGGAAAAACATACGAGAAATCAGAAAGGGGGCAAACACTTTTACACACCACTGTATGCATAAATATATGCAAAAATTTTGCACTTATGAGAAAAAGTTGCAATTTTATGAGACAAAAAATTATAAATTTATGAGAAAAACTGGCATGTTTATGAGAAAAAGTTAGAAATTCACATGAAAAAAATTACAAATTTGTGAAGTTTCTAAATTTGAGAAAGATGCACATTTACAAGAAAAAAATGCTAATTTATGTGGTAAAAGCAGATAATTTATGAGAATTTTCAAAAATATAGATGCAAATTTACATGAGAAAAATTGAGCTTACAAGAGCAAAGGTGCAAATTTACAAAAAAGTTGCACGTGTATGAGAAAAAAGTTTCAAATTCATTAAAAAAATATTGCAAATTTATGAAAAAAGTTGCAGTTTTAAAAGAAAAAAGTTGTGAGTTTAAGGGAAAAAACTGCAAATTTGAAAGAAAAATAGCAACTTTATGAGAAAGTTTCAAATTTATGAAAAAGTTGCAAATTTACAAAAATAATTTGAAAATTCACATGAAAAAAGTTGGAAATTTACAAGAAAAATTTTTCAGTTTTTAAGAAAGAAATGTTGCAAATTCATGAGAAAAAGTTGGTCACTTAAGTGAAAAAAAGGTGAAAGTAATTTTTCTGCAGTTTTTTCACTACATGTAAAAGTGTAACATGTTTGTAGCATGTTACATGTAACAATGTAATGGCAGTGTTTTTCATTGGCATTTGTATTATTCTGGACTTTATAGTTTATCAGAAATGGTACTTTATGTGTGACCCATCCATCCATCTTCTTCCGCTTAATCCTTTTCGGGTCACGGGGGGCTGGAGCCTATCCCAGCATCTTTTGGGCGAGGGGCAGGGTACACCCTGGACAGATCGCCAGTCTATATGTGACCAGTACTGACAAAATGAGTCACTTTGAGGAAATTATCAAAACTGTGGTAATGTTTTTCTATATTCTGTATTGAAAGACCTTAAAAATGGTATTTAATTTGTAGGACGTGTGCAAAAACGGACACCGAAAAAAGACGAGTTGTTTATATTCTGGCTAGGTTTAAAACTCGCGTTCCATTGGTTGGCAGTTACGTCTTATGCAAAAACATATGCATTTTTAGAAAGTACGTTTTCCAAGCTTTCCACTGATACCAGGGAATCATGGGTTTTTTCCCGAGACTTGCCGCTAGCAAACAAAGAAAGAGTCATGATTTGTGACTTCTCCTGCCTGCAGCTCGTAATGATGCGGTGCACATCCCGACTCATTTTGCCAGCACGGGTCATATATAATAGTATTCTTCTCTGGGATCGTATTGAGATTAAAATTCCAGCATCATGATAACCCAGTAGAGAATGAGTAAAAGTCTTGACACAACCTGTGAGGACTAAAAACACTCACATTATTTCTTTACTTCAGAAACTCTTGCCCATTTATCTTCCACTGTGTGCCTGCCACACTTTTCTCCACCGAACAAACACCCTGCCAACAACTCGTCCTCTCACCACTTTCCTTTTTTAACTCCTCTTTGAAACTTTTAAATAATCTCCGTTCCCTCACTCCAAAACGCTGCTCAGCTACTTTACAAACCTCACAGCTTTATTTCACTTCCACTCTTTTTAACTTCATGCACTTCTCTCTTCCTGCCTGACAATTCTTTTTCACTTGTGATTTTGAAGGCAACTCATCCAGTTTCCTTTATTCCTCCCCTACCTGCGTTGTTTTTTTTTTGATTATAACTTCTGTCTCTTCTCCAAAGCATTCAAATGATCTAATCTGTCCTACTTTCTCTCCCGTTCAACCCTGTCATCTTCCATCTTCTTCCTCCTTCAATAATATTTTCACTTTTCTCCCCTCAGCCAAACCATTTTCTTTATCTTCAGATTTCCACAAAAGCTGATTTCTAATCTTCCTCCCACACCATTTTCCTTTTTGCTTGTACACGTCTCCTATTGCCACACCTTTTCCTTGCTCCAAAAACCTCAAATCACTTCACTCTCCATCCATTTTTAGCCATTTCTTTCCTGTACATCTTCACACATCCTTCCTTGCTCCCTTTCCTTTACATAACACTCCTCTGCATCTCCCTGCTGTCATTCGCAGCGTTGCTGTTAGGGTGCAGCAGCAGCATCATGTGGTTCATTAATGTCCTACTTAACTGTCCTCTTTCCACATCCAAGTCCCTTTATCTAGGCCAGGGTCCCGCTCAGGCCTCAACAGGTCACCTCATGCTCTAAGCTGCAGAAAACTGGCTCACAGAAACACAGACAGGAACGTTATGCTGTAAATCACCCAACATTCTGGGGAACACATTGTTTGGGATCTGCAACCTGTGGCTCTACATTCACATGTAAGGCACATATCCAGGGCCTCTTTACAGCTTGGGGAAAAAAACCCTCACAAATTCATGTGAAAAATATTGCAAATGTATGTGGACAAAAGTTGCAAATTTACAAGAAAAAACTTTGGTTGATAGAAGAATAGAATAGGCTTTATTGCCATTGTACAGTTGTACAGCACAACGGAATTGTGGGTGCTCCACCAGGCTACTGCGCAATAAAGTAAGAGAAGAATTTGAAATAAAACAGCTACAGAACACACGATTAACCATATGACTGAGGCAACGGTAAAAGTGAAAATAATAAATAGCCCATTGGTACATACACAGGTACAGTAGTGGCTTTGCGGGTGGAACTATGTACATAAGAGTGTGACATGCAAAACAGATAGAGTAAAATGGCCCAAGGATTATGGAGAAAATGTACAGTAGTGATTTCACAGATGGGTCAATATACATGAAAGTGTAGAGTGCAAAGACAGGTGAGTTACTGTGATAATTAAAAGGTCCTCAGTTTTGAGCATGCGAGTGCTTTTATTTTTTTGGGGGGTGGGGTGGGGGTGGGAGGCTTCTGACTGTTTGCAGTCCGGATGGCCCAGGGGAAGAAACTGTTTGTCAGTCTGGAGGTGTGGGACCTGATCCATCTGAACCATCGTCCAGAGGGAGTCAGGTCAAACAGGTGGTGGGTGGGATGTGCAGGGCTCTCCTGTGGTGGCCTTGACCCTTCTGAGACAGGAGGATTTGGAGAGGTCTTCCAGGGAGGGCAGAGGGCTGCCGATAATTTTTTGTGTGGTGTTGATGACCCTCTGCACAGCCTTCCTGTTCTCGGCCGTGGAGCCGACTTACCATACACCCAGACAGCAGGTGAGCAGCGGTAGAAGGCCTGCAGCAGCTTCTGGTCCAGGTTGTTCTTCCTCGGGACACGGAGGAAGTGTAGCTGCTGCTGGGCTTTCTTCACCAGGGCCTTGGTGTTGACAGTCCAGAAGAGGTCAGAGGAGATGTGGGTGCACAGGAACCTGAAGGCGGGGACGATTTCCACACAGTCGCCATTTAATGGTGGTGGTGGTGGTGGTGGGGCTGTCTGTTCTTCCTGAAGTGCAGAATGAGTTCTTTGGTTTTTTGGACATTCAGTTCCAGGGTGTTTGCTTGGCACCACAGCAGCAGATTCTCTACTTCCGCCCTGTATGCCTTCTCATCATCATCATCGGTGATGAGCCCAACCAAGGTGGTGTCGTCCGCGTATTTCACGATGACGGTGGTTGGGTGGGTTGGAATACAGTCAAAGGTGTACAGGGAGTACAGCAGAGGGTTTAGCACGCAGCCTTGGGGGAGCCGGTGCTGAGGGACAGTGTGGAGGAGTGGTGGAGACCAAGTCTGACTGTTTGTGGGCGATTGGTGAGAAAGTTCTTTATCCAGGAGCAGGTGGTGGTGGTGGGGGGGGGGGGGGGTCTGAAGGAGGTGCAGTTTGTTGATCAGGATGTCCGGGATGATGGTGTTGAAAGCTGAGCTGTAGTCCACTAAGAGCATCCTCACGTAGCTCAGCACTCTGTGGAGTGGTGGCGATGGTGTGTTCCGTAGACTGGTTCTCCCTGTAGGCGAACTGATGGGGGTCGAAGGAGGGGAGAAGACAGTCCCTGATGTGCTGGGACACCAGTCGCTCAAAACACTTCATGACTACATGATGAAAAATGGTCTAAAATTGACAAGAAAAAGTCTAAAAAAATTTGCAAGAAAACAGACGCAACCTTATGAGAAAAAATAAGATTTATATAGGAAAAGAATTTACAAGAGAAAAGCTGCACACTGCACTTAAAATTGTACATTTACGTCATTAAAGTGTAAAACTTTGGAGAAAAAGCTGTAAATATAAAAGGAAAAAAGCCACAAAATTTATGAGAAAAAGGCTGAAAATGTATGAGAAAAAGGTGGAAATTTACAAGACAAAAAATAAAATTCATGGAACAAGTTCCATGTTTATGAGGAGGGGAAAAAGTAACATTTGCAAGAAAAAGGGTGCGGACTTATGAGAAAAGATGCTGCATATTTACAAGAAAAAAGTTGTAAATTTATGCAAAAAAGTTGCAAATTTATGAGACAAAAAGCCCCACATTTACAAGAAAAAAAGTTGCATGTTTATGAGTACAAAAGTTGCAAATTTATATGAGAAAATCCAAAAACTTATAAGAAAAAAGTTGCAAATTTATGAAAAAAAAATATAAATTTAAAAGAAAAAAGTCAGAAAATTTATTGAGGAAAAAAAGGTGCAAATATACAAGAAAAAAGTCTCAGCTTTACAAGAAAAAAGCACATCTGGAAGAAAAAAGTTGCAAATTTTATAGAAACAAACTGCAAAGTATGTGAAAGAAATTACAAAATTACAAAAAAAAGTTTCAAAATAATTTATATATTTTTTTTTTTTTGGACTTATTTTGTACCCGTAGGTAGATTTGTTCTGCAGTCCGGTGACAAGCCACCAGCTGCCGGTCGCTGCGTGCGCAAGCGCCCCTTAACTCCCTAACCTGCATGTTTTTGAAGAATATGAAGAAAACTGCAAATTTACATTAAATTCTTAAATTCATAAGAAATACTAAGGTAGATTTGCAAGCAATAACTCTGCACACATTTCTTGTTTTCACAAGAAAAGTAAATTTTAAGAGAAAGAGTGACAAAAAACAAACATTTTAGGAAAGTGGTAAATTTGTGGAAGAAACCAAATATATTTATTCATTTATAATTGCAGAATAACACAGATGTTTTACTCTCGTTTTAAAGCTCAAATATCAGCAGATCCCACAGAACAATGAGACTATAATGGCCAAAGAAATGAACCTAACCCGAGCTTTACTTCTTTATTACTTGTACAGCATATTTTCTTATTCTAACCATTGTTCCCAGTAATTACAGCAACACTGCATCTCTAAAACCAGTTTAAAAAAAAATGACAGTCAGCAAACCCAGAGAAAATGATCAGAAGTGAGAAACCGTAAATGAACAACAAACCTAGAATTATGGGGAGGGCGTGAGGACTAAATGTCAGCTGGCGAATGGCACCGCAATTCTTGATTTTTACGCCCAATCCAGACCCTGATTATTCAGAGAAATCTGGCAGCTAGCATGTGCTCAGACTTGTGAATCATCTCAGGAAACACACGGGCTACCCTGACCTCCCAGCTAGAAATATGCTGATGCTCTAAATCACCTCATCATCTCAGTTACACCCCCCAGGAAGATACCCGCTTCTACAGATCCACAGTAATGAGTCACTTCACACAGGAAATTGCATCACGTTTGACCGAGCCCCCCCCAACTGCCCCTTGAGCAAAAAAAAAAAAAAAAAAAGAGAGAGAAACTGGCTCATGGGAATGACGCCCATTCACTCTGGTGATGGGTACTGGGAGGAAGGACGGAAATCTCAGACTCATGACACGTTTCCCATTTGCTCCTGGATGCCAGCTGCTTTTCAGCCACTCACTTCCTCTCATTTGTGTGTGTGTGTGTGTGTGTGTGAGTTTTCTTTGTGGACCTGTGCGTGTGTGTGTGTGCATCTCACCCAGGCGGCTGCCGTTGCGTGGCATGGCCATGAAGGACCCCAGAGTGCCACCGATGACGCTGTGCGGCCGGCGCAGGGGCGGCTTCTTGAAGGAGCCAGTGTACTGGTGCAGAAAGGAGTGCATGCTGTGGGAGGTGGGGGGGCGGCCGTTCCTCATGAAGGGCTCTGAAACACAGCAGAGACAGGTCGTCAGGACGTTTGGTTCATGAAAATCAGACGTTCTGCTGCTGCATCAATAATACTGTCATCACCTCTCACCTGATTCAGCAACTGGAAGAATCTCTTTTGTTCTATGTGTAGGCGGTGTGACAGATGTGTTTCAATAAACAGAACTTCAGTTAACATTTGAGTAAATGTCTGGATGTTTAAGAAAAAAAATACTAACCATCACACTTAATTATGAAGAAATGGACATAAACACACAAGAGATCATCAAATAGCAAAAATTACACTATTGCTCTTCTTTTATTCAGCTGCTCTCTTTGCAGATCATCTGCCTCCATCTCACCCTATCCTTTGCATCCTCTTCTGTAAGACCAACCCTCTACCATGTCCTGCCTGGCAGCTCCCTCTTCAACATCCTTTGTCCAATATATCCACTATCCCTCCTCCGCACATTTCCAAACCATCTCAGCCTAGGCTCTCTTACTTTGTCTCCAAACCGCTCAACCTGAGCTGTCCCTCTGAGATAAGATAAGCCTTTATTAGTCCCACAATGGGGAAATTCCAGGATTGCAACAGCCCATGGATAGCAACACTCAGAGCAATAATTCAGAAGATAAGATAAGAGCAGTGAATATACTGTATATGTACACAGAAATATACACAGTGCGGAGCATTGTAGCTAAACGGAATAAACAGCATAATGGTCTATTCAGTTACCCCACATAGTATGAATATGTACCCATACAGTATATTTCGTATTTGAATCAGCCAAGTTGTCACCCTCTGTAGCGATTGATATTATCCTAGTTGTATAATGGAGGGGACCATTATTGTGCAAGTTTGTTACATTTTGTGCATTCAATACGACCTCTACAAGCAGCCCTGCTTAGGTTATAAAGTCTGACAGCCGTAGGTAGGAAGGACCTGCGAAACCTTTCAGTCACGCACCTAGGATGGTAGAGCCTACTGCTAAATGAGCTCCCCAGTGCGTTCAGCGTGTCCTGCATGGGGTGGGACTCCGACTCCAGCAGAGATGACAGCTTGGCCACCATCCTCCTCTCTCCTATCTCCTCCACTGGGTCGAGGTGCCGCCCCAGGACAGAGCTAGTTTTTTGATCAGTCTATTCAGTCTCTTCCTGACGGCTGCCATGATGCCGTTGCCCCAGCAGACCACTCCAAATGTGGTGGCTGATGCCACCACCGAATAGTAGGTCTTCAGGAGCACCCCTTGTACACCAAAAGACCTGAGGCTCCTCAGGAGGAACAGCCTGCACCATTCCTTCTTGTAGAGCGCATCGGTATTGTGTGACCAGTCCAGTTTATTGTTCAAATGAACACCCAGGTACTTGTAGGATGTCACCATCTCAATGCCTGTTCCCTGGATGTATACCGATGCTGTGAGGGGTTGTCCTTGCCTGTGGCAGTCTACCACCAGTTCCTTAGTTTTCCTCGCATTGATCTGGAGGCAGTTCCGATGGCACCAGTCCACGAAGTCCTGGATAAGTCCTCTGTACTCTGCATCATCTCTATCAGAGATGAGGCCAATGATCGCAGAGGCATCAGAGAACTTCTGTAAATGGCAGTGTGGTGTGCTGTGTGAAAAGTCCGCAGTATAAAGGGTGAACAGGAAGGGAGCCAGAACTGTTCCCTGGGGGGCCCCTGTACTGCAGATGATAGTGTCGGACACACAATCCTGGGTTCTCACAAACTGTGGTCGGTTTGTGAGGTAGTCCAGGATTAACTATGACAGATGCTGGTCCACCCCTGTGCACAGTAGCTTGTTCTTCAGGATCACCGGTTGGATGGTGCTGAAAGCACTGGAGAAATCAAAGAACATGATTCTCACTGTGCTCCCAGGCTTCTCTGGGTGGGACTGGGAACGGCGTAGGAGGAAAATCACTGCATCTTCCACCCCAATGTCATGCTGGTAGGTGAACTAGAGTGGATCCATCGCTGGTCCCACCAGGGGGTGGGGAGGTGGGCAAGAAGCAGCCTCTCCACAGTCTTCATCAGGTGTGATGGGAGGGCCACTGGTCTGTAGCTGTTCAAGTCTCTGGGGTGGGGTGGGGTGGATTAGAAATATACTCATTTCTAATCCTGTTCCTCTTAGTCACTCCTGTGATATAGTCATTTATATTTATGTATACACATACAAATACATATACAAACATATACATTTATGTATATGTTTGGAGCTCTTATTTGTGTGGCACGGGGTGGTGGTTTCGCCAACCCCGTGGCTACAAGAAGGGCTGCAGGTAGGAGGGTGGTCTCTTGGCCGTTTCCTCTGCTAGCGGTTTGGTGTGGCTAGGTTGCACTGCCCTGTTCTAACAAACGTGTGTTCAGCTCCACAGCTGGTCTCCTCCTTTGGCTCCAACCTCCAACATAACATTTGGCAACGAGGATGAAAGTGGATAAATTTGAAGGTATGGAAGCGTGTGGCCCCCTTATTTGGCCGCTCATGGAGCTCCCGGGCGAGCCACCTGTTCCCTGGCCTAGGTGGTATGACGCTTTCCACACGTACAGTGGGGGAAAAAAAGTATTTAGTCAGCCACCAATTGTGCAAGTTCTCCCACTTAAAAGATGAGAGAGGTCTCCAATTTTCATCATAGGTATACCTCAACTATGAGAGACAAAATGAGGAAAAAAAAAAAAATCCAGAAAATCACATTGAAGGATTTTTAATAAATTAATTGGTAAATTCCTTGGTAAAATAAGTATTTGGTCACCTACAAACAAGCAAGATTTCTGGCTCTCACAGACCTGTAACAACTTCTTTAAGAGGTTCCTCTGTCCTCCACTCGTTACCTGTATTAATGGCACCTGTTTGAACTCGTTATCAGTATAAAAGACACCTGTCCACAACCTCAAACAGTCAGACTCCAAACTCCGCTATGGCCAAGACCAAAGAGCTGTCAAAGGACACCAGAAACAAAATTGTAGATCTGCACCAGGCTGGGAAGACTGAATCTGCAATCGGTAAGCAGCTTGGTGTGAAGAAATCAACTGTGGGAGCAATTATTAGAAAATGGAAGACATACAAGACCACTGATAATCTCCCTCAATCTGGGGCTCCATGCAAGATCTCACCCCGTGAGGTCAAAATGATCATGAGAATGGTGAGCAAAAATCCCAGAACCACACGGGGCGACCTAGTGAATGACCTGCAGAGAGCTGGGACCAAAGTAACAAAGGCTACATCAGTAACACACTACGCCACCAGGGACTCAAATCCTGCAGTGCTAGACGTGTCCCCCTGCTTAAGCCAGTACATGTCCAGGCCCATCTGAAGTTTGCTAGAGAGCATTTGGATGATCCAGAAAAGGATTGGGAGAATGTCATATGGTCAGATGAAACCAAAATAGAATTTTTTGGTAAAAACTCAACTTGTCGTGTTTGGAGGAGAAAGAACACCATACCTACTGTGAAGCATGGAGGTGAAAACATCATACTTTGGGGCTGTTTTTCTGCAAAGGGACCAGGACGACTGATCCGTGTAAAGGAAAGAATGAATGGGGCCATGTATCGTGAGATTTTGAGTGAAAACCTCCTTCCATCAGCAAGGGCATTGAAGATGAAACGTGGCTGGGTCTTTCAGCATGACAATGATCCCAAACACACTGCCCGGGCAACGAAGGAGTGGCTTCGTAAGAAGCATTTCAAGGTCCTGGAGTGGCCTAGCCAGTCTCCAGATCTCAACCCCATAGAAAATCTTTGGAGGGAGTTTAAAGTCCGTGTTGCCCAGCGACAGCCCCAAAACATCACTGCTCTAGAGGAGATCTGCATGAAAGAATGGGCCAAAATACTAGCAACAGTGTGTGAAAACCTTGTGAAGACTTACAGAAAACGTTTGACCTCTGTCATTGCTAACAAAGAGTATATAACAAAGTACTGAGATGAACTTTTGTTATTGACCAAATACTTATTTTACTGAGGAATTTACCAATTAATTCATTAAAAATCCTTCAATGTGATTTTCTGGATTTTTTTTTCTCATTTTGTCTCTCATAGTTGAGGTATACCTATGATGAAAATTGGAGACCTCTCTCATCTTTTAAGTGGGAGAACTTGCACAATTGGTGGCTGACTAAATACTTTTTTTCCCCACTGTATATGGTGGTGCTGGACCTGGGAATGATAGAGAAGTTAAGGACACGTGCTTTACTTGTGCATAACCTGGGAATGGAGGAACAATGGATCTTGGGCACGCTTGGTGACGTGGACAAATTAAATTTCGACAGCACCGCCAACAGTTAGGCGAGTCCATCCAACGGTTTGTGTCGGACTTGAGGCAGCTGGCCACTGAGTGTCAGTTCGGACTGTTGGAGGAAGATATGATTCGCGACCAGTTGGCAGAACATACCAACTGTGCTGCGGTCCAGTCAAAGCTGCTCACATTTCCAGGTGAACTGAAGCTGTCCAGGGCTGTCAAGTTCGCTCTCTAGCTAGAGGCAGCGGATAAGCTAATTCGGGAGCTAGGTGAGCGTGTGTCACCGCGAGAGTTAGGATCTCCCATGGCTACACAAGTAGTGGACCCGGAAAGCGATGGGAGCGTTGAGGATGACGTGGGAGGTGCCAACGCTTTAAGGATGAGGTCTGCCCCGGGGAAGCCCAGATGTATGGGCTGCAGGTCCACAAAGCACCGCTACAAAGCCAGACAGTGTGCGGTAAGAGGGAAGCACTGCGTCTTCATCACTACGCGAGGGTGTGCCAGTTAGCCGAGCAAGGGAGTCCGCAAAGGAGTTCAACCCCTCCCACCCCGACAGTGATCCATACTGTGTCCCCGAGCACCAGTGGGCGCACATATTGCACGGTGGAGTTGGGTGGAATGGCAGTGCCGATCGACACGGGGGTGGAGAGTTCCTTGCTGAACTGGGCTACAGTGAGGCAATTTTTTCCCCACTACAGGGTTGGAGGTGACTCAGCACCACTTTGTGGCTATGTAAGAGGACGGTTGGCCACGATGGGAACTATCAGACTGACGGCTTGGTATAAGTCGGCGGAGATGGCCGATGTGGAGTTCGTCGTGATGGCCCATGGCACAAACATCATGGGCTGCAAACTCTTCTATGGCCTCGGCTTCGCCATTAAGAGCAGCACTGGGGAAGAGTGGTCGGGCTGCGGGTTGAGGGACCAACTGGTTCTGAGAGTGCAGGCCGATGCTGTGTGGGATGAAAGGTTGATCGGCACCCCGGAGAGTGAACTGGCTTTGTCGGGCTCAGGGTCACCGCAGGAGGGCCCCAGTGCCAGAACCCGAGTCGCCCTGGGTGAGGGTACTGGGCAGCACAGGGAAGCGCCTGCACCGACGAGCGATGCCAAAGGGATGGTCCCAGGTGTTCCCAGAGCTCGGTTGAATTGGGCCGGTGGACACAGGGCCACATCAGCAGGGCTCGCAGCGGACTTAGAAGACGTCAGGGCACTGGGAGGACCGATTGGCACTGGGAGGCTGAGTGTCAGGCAGAAACCCTGCAAGCTGAGCACAGCCCCACTGGGAGTTGTGGACTGGGTTCGGGCTTGAGCGGAGGCGAGATCACGGTGGGTACGGGCCAAATGACAGATGGAGGAGCACCAGGGCCAGCTGCAGGTGGTGGCCGGGCGGGGCAACACTTATCCCCAACTGTTGGATGGCTCATAGTGGCAGCCGAATGAGCTATGGCGTGCCCCAGGGAAGGCTGAGAGACATGGCCCTGGACAAGTGGAGCATCCGGCGGTGTGAAGGAGGGGTACCGAGGTTGAGGTGACCAGCTGTGGCCTGGGAGGCAAGCCACCTCCAGGGGTGGACTGAGTAAAGGACAGTCCAGGGGGCCCACAGGGTCATCTTCCCTGAGCCGTGTGTATATACGTTCTTTGTTCTGCATGTGGTTAAGTGTTTTGGTGTGTGTGTGTGTGTGTGTGTGTGTGGTTCTGGGGATTGTTTTGTGCTCTGTCTAGATTAGGAAACACGGCAGTAATTTTTTTAGTTTATACATGGACTTTTATTCAGTATAGGCAGCAGAATAATCCGCCTTGCCGTGTGTGGGGTAGGACGGCAGTCCACCCATCCTCCCTAATTTTAGTTTTTTTGTGTAAATGTGTTAGGCCCCTTTTGGCGATTTCAGTTTAGTTTGTTTAGTGAATGATTCGGGTTCCAAATTGGGGAGGGTTTTGATTGTGTGTGTTTCTGACTTTTCTACGGTGGGGTGTGTATGTGTGTGGGGGGGGGGGCTTGAAATGTGATATAGTCATTTATATAGTTCATATTATGTGTATATGTTTGGAGCTCTGATTTGTGTGGCACGGGGTGGTGGCTCCACCTTCCGTTTCCGCCAACCCCTTAGCTATAAGAAGGGCTGCAGGTAGGAGGGCAGTCTCTTGGCCGTTTCCTCTGCTAGCGGTTTGGTGTGGCTAGGTTACACTGCCATGTTCTAATAAACATGTGTTCAGTTCCACAACTGGTCTCCTCCTTTGGCTCCAACCTCCGACATAACTCCCAATGAGAATCTCAGCATCTTCACCTCTGTCACCTCCAGCTCTTCCTTCCCGTCTTTTTACCAGTGCCACAGTCTCCAAACCATACATCATAGCAGGTCTCACTACTGTCGTGTAAATCTCCCCTAGCTGCTATCCTTGTGTCACAAATCCCCCTTGACACCTATTTCCTGCCTGCACTCTCGACTTCACCTTTCTTGTACACTGTCCACTGCTTTGGATGATTGACCCCTGGTATTTAAACTCATCTACCTTCATTACCTGTACTCCTCTCATCTTCACCGTTACCTCTGCCTCACTCTCATTCACACACGTATTCTGTCTTGCTTCTACTGACTTTCATTCCTCTTCTCTCCAATGCATACCTCCACATCTCCAGATTCTTCTTCACCTGCTCCCTACTTTTACAATGTCATATGTAAACATCATTGTCCAAAGAGACTCTTCCCTGACTTTCTGTCAGCCTGTCCATCACCATGGCAAACAAGAAGGGGCTCAGAGCTGATCCCTGATGTAACCCCACCCCCACCTTGAATCCATCTGTCACTCCTACAGTACACCTCACCACCATCTTGCTGTCCTCATATATTTCCTGTACCCCCTCCACATACTTCTCGGCCACTCGTGACTTCCTCATACAATACCACACTTCCTCTATTGGCACCCTAAACACTATACTGTTGTAATAATGGTAAAACCCGTGAACAGCTGAAAAACATTTTTAAACTTTGAAATCTGTCCAGGGTGTACCCTGCCTCTCGCCCAAAGATGCTGGGATAGGCTCCAGCCCCCCCGCGACCCGAAAAGGATTAAGTGGAAGAAGATGGATGGATGGAAATTAAATTTATATAAAATGTCAAAATCAAAACAAATTTCTATAAAGTAATTTTAGTTAATTAAAATATTTATATGAAATAAGTGAATACATAAATATCCACCTTATTTGAGGTGACTGAGCTAACTTAACAGAGTTTGAGCTAGTTGGTGCTCGTAGTATCACAGCTGGTGAAGTTTAGATCAGCTGAGTACAGTGAATGTGCCTCAAATGATTGTAGTATAAAGCCACCTGCTTCTAGAAGGTCCAGTCACTGATTAATAAGTATTCCTGCTACAGTTACACCATAAACACAAATAATGCTCCAAACAACTGTTAGAAATGGTTATTGAATAATATAGTCATGTGAAAAAATTAGGACACCCTGTATAAGCCTGTGTGTTTTTTAACATATTTGGACATACGGATATTTAACATCAATGTTAAAAATACTGGGAGAGTGGCGCAGTGGTTAGCACTGTGGCAGCACAATAAGAAGGTCACTTGATAGATTCCAGCCCTGACCATCGTGGGTTCGATCCCACCCCCTGACCATCAGTGACCCTTCTGTATAGAGTTTGCATGTTCATGTGGATGCCCTGTAATTTCCTTCTGGGATTAATAAAAGTATACCAAATTCATCATTAGGAAACTGAATGAATATGGCATATATTTAAATCTGCCTAGAGCAGGTTTTCTTCTAGTGAAGAAGACTACCAAGACACCTACAAGCACTTTGAAGGAGCTAAAAGCTTCAGCAGCTGAGATGGAGATACTGGGTTCTTTACTGGTCAAAGTTTTATGGGAGACTGGCAATAGTGGTAGGCGGATCGATCCAAATATCAATGATATCGATACCAACGTTGGTACTGATATTGATCAATACAAGTGTAATGAGATTGATACTCTGTGTGTGCCGCTCCCGTCACAGCAGGGAGCAGGCATGCTTTGCTCCTCTTCTTCTTGTGGTTTTATGGCAGTTGGTAACCAGCGTTTAGGTGCTACTCCTTACTACCAACACTTGACGCAGTAACGCCAGATAAACAAGCTAGCATGCAGCAGCTGCCAGCGAACGTATACACACGAACCGTACAGAGATGGAGCAGAAGAATGGCAGAGGAAGAGGAGTGTCGTGTGGCTATATTTTCAAATGAAGGGAGACATTTTATTTAACTTTTGTATTGTAGTTTCTGAACACTGGACCTTAAAAAAAGAATTTGTTTTAATTTGTTCTTGAGGAATAATTTTGTGCAGTTTGTTTATTAAAAAATCCATGTCATGAGGCGGAGCGCGGTGTTTCCACCATGCTCACACTCTCGAGGTTCCTGATTATTTTCTATATTTTCCCAGTTTTGTGTTATTGACTGTACGGTTGGTTATGAGTTTTTGAGTATGTTGTTGTAGTTTCTGTTTTCAACTGTGTTTAGATCTGCCTGTTGACATGAGCCCTCACCCGCTCCTTGGTTATCGTTTGTCATTTCCTGTTTGAGCTTTTATTTTGACAGTGTGCTTTGTTCTCTTCCTGTGTCAGCTTGGTTCGCAGTCTTGTACACCTGTCATTTATTTCCATCACTCCTCACTCTGGTGACCCACACCTGCAATCACTTATTATCACTGTATCATGCCCTATTTAAGACCCACTCCGCCGATCATTCTTCGCTGCGGTCTTCACGTGAGCAGACGTACAGTAAGTGTGACGTGCTGTTTTCATCCATGTTCTGTATTATCTCGCCTGTCTCCTTTGCTTTATAGTTTGTGCACCTGTTTGCACAAACTATAAAGCAAACACATTTGTTGGCAATAAACCTCACAACCCACAGTTCAGCGCCTGGGTCTCCTCTCTCTGCCCCAGAGGTTCGATTCATGACAATCCAGACATGACAATGTATGAAGAAAGACCGTTTTGTTACTGTTCTGTTATTTCTGAACAAAAAGTTTCATTATAATAAAGTATTTTCTATGTACATCTAAACTTTGCCCAGATCCTGTCCTGGGTTTTAACTAATTAATAATCCAAAGGAAAAAAATCACAACACACTTAAAGGTCATGAGAATTCATTCAGATTTAGTAATTTGATGATGCAACCACCTTAATTATTAAAAAGTATCGGTATCAGCAATACTGACCCTGTATTTACTTGGTATCAGCTCGATATCAAATTTTGCAGTATCGCACAACACTAAGTGGCAAAGAGAAGAAAGCTCAGATGAAATCACGACTACTGTAGTTCACAAAAAGTTGGGTGAGTTTAATACAAGCTTTCTTCAAGAGCGGCTTTCTTATTGCTAAAGATGGCAATGAATTCCGTGTTGTCCTCTCAAAGGGGCTCATTTGCGTACAGTCGGCTGGATGAAATGTTCACTGATGACGTCACAGCTTGCAAAGAAAAGACTACTGTTTGGTTCCATTTGAGAACATACCTTTTTACTGTTAAAACCCATTTATTTTAGGTGTGAACACACTGTAGGTTCTGGAATGGTAACTGGTCTGAAGGGGCCAACATGTGGAGCCCCAGGTGAGTGGCAGAGGTGGAATTTTGCTTATATTTGTTAATAATTTAATGGCACCAGAAAAACATTTTAATCACTGTTTCTTTTCTTTGGTGTTTTGAGACAGCAGAAGGTTTAATTCAAGCTGGCAATTAAGCAGAATCCTTTTACTTATGAACATTTTAACAAGGATACGCGTAATTAAAATGGCTTCAGAAAATTAACAGGACAAAAAAAAAAAATCTAAAACCACACTTCATACAAAGCTACTCTAATGGAGTCCAGAAATAAAACTATTCAGCTGTACACGAGTATAATGAGGCCTTCGTTAGGGATCAGTAAGACACTGGTGGATAAGAGCATTAATGGACAGAAATGTGTGGTACAACCAATAATCAAAGCACAACCGTGTAACTCTGCTGAAAACCAAGACACGAGCCTCAGTCACGGACTTCAATTACTAATTAGACTTTTAATCAAGGAAGCTAAAATTACAACCTAGTGTTTTCCCTGTGGGTATAGTAGCTGTGAATCCATTAGCAGAGTACAAAAAGGTCACATTTCATTTCCTTCTGAACTTCATTAGCCAAGCCATGTGGGTTTAGCTGGTGCTCCTACATGCCCTTTAATTAATCTTTTTTTTTTTAAACTGTTGCGGTTCCACATGCCAACATCATCACACCTTTGGGTGCTAGTTAAACGTACTGTCCCTGTCA
Source organism: Pholidichthys leucotaenia (assembly GCA_020510985.1). Lineage (NCBI taxonomy): Eukaryota > Metazoa > Chordata > Actinopteri > Cichliformes > Pholidichthyidae > Pholidichthys > Pholidichthys leucotaenia. The sequence goes on along the minus strand of CM035845.1, from coordinate 64,048,930 downwards.
AATAAACTAATCTACTACTACTACAAGTTTAGCATGCATTCAGGAGATGATGGTCCACGTGTGTCTACAAATTCTGCAGATAACAATCCATGAACCCACTTTGTAAGGGCCCTAAATGTTTGGGACAAATCCAAACCAATCATTTTCTTTTCTTTTTTTTTTAGTTGCTTTGGTTGGATTTCAATTTCTTGAACAATCAAATGCTGTTTGGATGAAGAAAAAAAAAGTGCATTTGTCCCTCCTTTTTTTCAAGTTTATGCTTTTCCTAAATCTGCAAAACGGTTCTTGAAGAATTGCAACATTTTACTCATAACTTTGCAACTTGAAAAAAAAATTGCTTTTCTTGTGAATTGTATTTTCTTACATTTTCAGCATCTTGTGTGAATCTGGGACATTGCTCTAGTGAACCTGAAAAATTCTCACATGAATTTGATTTTTTTGAATGAGATTTTTTGATTTTTCAACATTTTTATTTCACAACTTGCCACTTGACACATTTTCAGACTTGTGACATAAATCTAATTACCTGAACTTGTGACAAACTTGCAAATTTGTTAGTTTTAGTAATAAAATTGCCTTTTTTTTAATTTGCAAGCCTTTTAATTTTTAGACAAATTGCAACTGTTAATTTTTCAGATTCCTTAATTTTATTTGTGATGAAACTTGTAAATTTGCTAATTTTTTACTCATTAATTTGCCATTTTTCCTAGTAAATCTGCAACTGTTGTAAATTTTCAAAAAATATATCAGTATCAGTTTTTGCTGCAGATTTTAAATTTACATTGCTTATTAATTTTAACCCTCCTGTTGTCCTCGGGTCAAAATGACCCGTCACTGTGTTAAAAACCAAAAAAAATCCCCCTAAACAATATTTTTTCAACTTAAAATTTTATGACTTTTCCTAGATTGACCCCAACATTAGGATAAGTGAATTGTTGCGTTTATTGACTTGTCCATGTCAGCTGTACAAAAAAGGTACAAAGACCGTCTTCGGGTCAAAATGACCCGACAGTCAAATTGAGTTGAAATCACGGTCACTGAGTTATTTACACACCACAGAATGTGAGAATGTTTTAGTTCTGTCTCAGATCAATCAGTAGCAGACGTAAACAACACAATAGCAGACGTAAACAAGACAAGACAGGTGGATTTCCAGAGGTTATAAAGGTGCTGCAGATGACAGTACCCCGAATTCTCTCTGTGCTGAAGCCATGAGTGCGCGTTATACCGTCGAACAGGCTATAGAGCTGATTTTTTCAGATGTCCAGCAAGACAACTCTGATTCAGAAGAGGAAGTGGAGGATGTATCAGAAGAAGAAGATGGGGAGGAATACAACCCAGAGCATGATGAATCATCTTCAGAAGAAGAAGAAAACCCTGAAGCTGAAAGAGAGACTTTCCTTTCAAAAAACTGCAAAATAACATGGTCCTCTGCAGCATATGACCAACACGGCAGGGAGGCAGAACAAAATGTCATAAAGATGACCCCAGGACCCACAAGGTATGCCGTTTCTCATGCCCATGACATTGTCTCTACATTCTACCTGTTCATCACACCAGCAATACAAAAAATAATTCTGGAGATGACAAATCTGGAGGGTTTTAGCAAATATGGAGACAGCTGGAAAAAGATGGATGAGACTGACCTGCAGGCCTACTTAGGGCTGCTAATCTTAGCAGGTGTATACAGGTCCCGATGTGAGGCTGCAGCTAGTCCATGGGATGCAGAGAGTGGAAGGCCAATTTTCCGAGCCACAATGTCACTCAAAGTCTTTCACACCTACTCAAGACTGCTACGATTTGATAACCGTGAGTCAAGACCAGCAAGACGTGTGACAGACAAACTTGCAGTTTCTTGCTTAGTTTCTTCATCTTGAGCAACAATAACATCATAAAGACACATTAGTCTAGGCATCGCAAGTGATGGTCTATATGACATCATGACATCATAAAGACACATTTATCTATGAGCCATATGACATCATAAAGACTCATTAAATGTCTAGGCATCGTGAGTGATGGTCTATGACATCATAAAGACACATACAGTATGTCTATGTGAAGTCATATAGACATATCTTTATGACGGCATCGCGAGTCCTATGATGCCTGAGTTCATAGGACGTCCTATGATGATCAGGCAGAGATCATAGGCCATCCGATGATGTCCTATAAACATGGCAGATACGCAGACAAGCACACACACAGACACAAAGAAATTTCTTGCTTTAAAATTCAATTAAGCTGCTTATATTGGGGGTTTAGTGAAGACGGGTCATTTTGACCCGGAGGACACAGGGTGTATACAGAATATGAGGACAACAGGAGGGTTAAATTGCTCTTTTTAAGGACAATGTAGGTTAATGAACACTGACATCAATCAATGTAAACTTGCCAGACTGTAGCCAGTGGCTAAATTCCATCTGTTGTCCAACGGCTGCAATTTTTCCTTCCCCCGTTCTATTATGCTGAGCATCAAGCTAGAGGGCGGAAGTACCATTTCTACATGGTCTTTGGTATGACCTGTCCAGGGCTTGAACCCATGACCTCCCGGCTGTGGGGCGGATGTACACAGATCCCTAAAAAAAAAAAAAAAAAGCTGAATATCCTTCTGTCAATATAATATCTGGATAATCACATATTTGGGTACAACACCATAACCAGCAGAATGTTATGCAACAAAGAAAAATGAAGAAAATGGGTTTTGCTTCAGTGCGGATGCCTGTTCCCAGTAGACGACACTGTGACCTGCCGAGCTGCCATCTGTGTGCGAATCTGAGTGCTGGAGCATTCTGCTTTCACTCAGTTACATAACATGATTGAGGTGCTCGGTGGAAGACCATTACAGCTGCCGTCAGTGTGTGGGTCTTCAAGCACTGCAACAGTTTCAGGATTTTAACTCTGAGTGTTATAAAGATGCACACGCATGCATGCACGCACACGGCACATGTCATGCCTATTAAGGGCCCCTTTGCACAGCACGAAGATTGTTGGGTGAAAATTGAGGGATCAAGATTGGCCTGACCTCTCAACGATCTCCTAAAGCAGAGGTTCCCAAATTGGGGGTCCCAAGATGATGGGGGGGGGGGGGGGGGTCGCAAGATGATTTTCAGAATCCTCCTGAGGTGATTACGCAGGTGACATGTCACTTTAACTGCGCCACAGTAAACGTCACAGGTCACACAGGTCAGTGTGCACCAGTAGATTTCGTCTGAACAGCTCAAATCAACACACTATGCTTTAAGCCTCGGATAGTATTTTTAAAAATGAAACGATGGTTAATACCGACCAAAGACAACGCAGAGAGGCAAGCGAAGAGGGCAGCAGAGGACATGCCATCAGAAAGGCCATCGACTTCTCGCATGGCGTGGGTGGGGGGGGGCAGCACCGTACAAGGCTCCATAATCAGTCAGACCAGCCTTTCTCCAAGTGTCGCACGTATCGAGAGGAATATATTCAGTATGGATTCATGCATTGTTATCAGTGAGGTACAACATCCTCAATGTGTAGTGTGCACCAAGGTGCTTGCACATGAGTTTAAAGCCCGTAACAATGCTCAGACACTTGAAAACTAAGCACCCATCTCTTGCCGCTAAACCAGCAGATTTTTTTCCCGCCGAAAGTAGAGAGAATTGCAAAGCCAAAAGAAAGTCATAGCTAACCAAACAACAACCACTACCAAAGCTCAAAAGGCATCATATGTGGTGGCATATTTAACTGCACAGGCAAAAAAGCCACACACAATCGGAAAAACCCTAATAAAACTTGCTGCTATCGCTATGATTCGGACAATGCATGGGGATAAACAGGCGCAGGAGCTGGAAGCAGTGCCGCTGTCCGATGGGACCATATCCCGGCGCATCACACACATGGCCCAGGACAAAGTGTCAGCTGACTGACAAGAGTGAAGAAAGGGAAATATGCTTTCCAGTTAGATGAATCCACAGATAAATCAAACTGTGCACAGGTTTTCTTATGTATCAGTCACCTCCGGGGATAGTGGGGGTTGCCAGTCTCTGTCAGTGTTATTTTGGGGGCCGTGGGCTGAAAAGTTTGGGAACGTCTGTCCTAAAGCCTCAAAAAAACTGTTTGTGTAAATGTTTAAGAGATCCTTGTGCATTTTGGACTGAATCAAAAATTTGAGGAGACTGTAGAGATCAATGAAAGATCACAGATCTGGCCAATTTTTTTCCACCCATCGCTCAACGATCTCCATCCTTGTGTGAAGTGGAATAAAGATATGGAAAAGAAAAAAACACTACAAATCAGTCTTTTCTCTGAACGCATAGAAATATGAGAACATTTTTAGTTTGAAATCTGACTAAATAATTAGGTATTAACCTCTTGCACTCTGGTGTACTGCGGGCGGGCACGTCTCTGCGTCCTAGAGCGCACTGAAAAAAAAAAAGCTACATTTCCGTTCTTCCACGACAGACACAGCCGCGAACAGATTAGATATGATTGACCTCTCATTCGACTAATAAGAGCCTTGAATTGGGTTTCTGAAACCTTGAAGAACCAATGACTGAAAACCTAGCAAGAAGGACCCACCTACCAACGGCTGCGAATGCAGCCAGCCAATTAAAGCACAGAAGTTCGAAAGCTGTTTTGTGTAAGGCTGGGTGAAGATAGACTGACTGCTGCAGCAGATGAAAAAAAGACCCGCAGGAAGAACCGCCACAGACCCAGCAGCACGGAGACCACCCACAAGTGCGACCTGTGTGACAGGGACTGCCATTCGCGCATCGGCCTGTTCAGCCACAGGTGGTGCTGTCCCAGCAGAGTAGACGTTTAGGATTCTCTTCCATGGTCATCATAGACCGACGGAGGCCGCCGACGAAGGCTGGGTGACATACACGTGTTCGCCAGTCTTTTTTAATTACTACTGTTATTTGTTTTGAAAAATTGTTCGCCAAAAATGCAATCATGGAAGCGCAAAACCGCAATAATGGAATTATGTTTTCACCGGGTCGCGTGACCAGAAACCACGAGTCCGTAACAAGCGGACCAGCTTCAGGTTCGTTTGACAGTGAGGAAGAGAAGTTCGCCAGCTACGCTGCTGTTGTGAACAGGTAAGTGTTATAAGCTAAATTATTCTTTATCCCTGAAAATTGTAAGTAAAAATGACTTTTGACCGATCGGTAAATTACAGCTGTGCATAGTAGACCGCGGTTCACCGTGACCGCGGCGCAACGGCCAATGTCCGTCCTCTGTAGTGGGGGGGGGGGGGGGAGGAGGAGGGGAACAACCCCCCCCCCCCCCCCCCCCCCCACACACACACACACACACAAAGCCCTGAGTGTCACCTTTCATTAGAGCCCAAGATCAAGCTTCTATATTGAATCATTCAAAAGTTACAGACGTTTTTCCAAACTGTGCCATTTGGCACAATTTGGCACAGTTCAAAAATGCCTGGGAACAACCTGAGAACAAAGCTGTGTAATATATTCATTTTTTGTGGTATTGTTACAAAATTTTGACCTCAGCTGGATAACACTTGGTTCTACATTTCTGTTGCATTTTCCTTTGCAAGCATTTGTATCCAAAAAAACACCCAGGCGAACTTTATTTTCTTCAAGTTCACTATGTTTAGATAACTGTTACTCAGTGGCAGGAGCACTTAGAGAGATTATGACTGTTTTGCCAAAAAATTCAAAGTGTTTTCTTTTAAATGAGACCAACCCCATGAAGATGCTGCAAAGGGTTGAAGAACAGCTTTTGATTTACTTTGGGTATGTTATTTTTTTGGCGTTTTTAGGGAAATTGACCAGAGTGCAAGGGGTTAATAGAAGAGAACAGGCTTTATTGTCATTGTACAGTTGCACAGTACAACAGAATTGTGGGTGCTCCACCAGGCTACTGCGCAATAAAGTATGAGAGAAGGACTAGATGAAAACACAGTTACAGAACACACGCTTAAACATACGACGGAAATAAAAACAGAATTTAAATGCAGGGTGAATGTTGTAAGCTGAAAATACTTCACTGTAGCATTTTTAAGCTACAATATCTGAAAGCTGAACTACGTCTTCTGGCCGCTCTCTTTAGGGTTCACCACAGGGGTTCATCTGCCTCCATCTCACCCCATCCCTTCAATCTTCCTCTGCAACACCAACCCTCTCCACGTCCTTCACTGAAGAGTTAGCTTCAAACCCCAAACAGTTTTAAAGCTGACTAATGCTAGCTTAAATAAATGCTAAATGAAAGTTTAATGCTGATATATGCTAGCTTAAAAACATAAAAGTGCCTACATATGCACAGTCCACCCACCCATCATTTACTGCTTATTCAGCCATCAGGGTTGCAGCGGCAGCAGTCTAAGTAAAGAACCCCACACTTCCCTCTCCCCAGCCACCTCCTCCAGCTGTTCGGGGAGGATACCGAGACATTCCCAGGCTAACTGGGAGACATACACAGTCTCTCCAGTGTGCCCCGGGGTCTCCTCCCAGTGGGATGTGTGCAAAACACCTGACATTGGAGGGGTCCAGGTGGCATCCTGGTCAGATGCCCAAACCACCTCAGCCGGCTCCCCTCCGTGTGGAGGAGCAGCGGCTCTACTCAGAGCCTCTCCTCACCGTATCCTTTTATGCACAACGCAAGCATAAAAGGAGAAATAGCTGAAGATGAACAAAGTTGGGTTTAAAACCTAAAATGACTTAAAACTGTACAATGTTAGAATAAAAGCCAATGTGGCTTAGAGTTAAACAGTTACCTTAAAAATGCTAAATAACCATTTAAAGCTGAAAAATGCTAACTTAACAATTAAAATGTCCGATATTTGCACAATGTTAGCATAAATATGGAAATGGCTAAATGTAAAAAATGCCAGCTTAAAAGCTAAAATATATTAAAGCCTAACAATGCCATACAAACTGAAACAGCATAACAAAATCTGAATGGATTCTCTAGCTGAAACTAGACAGAATTTTTTTTTTTTTTGCCAAATAACAGATCATGCATAAAGAGAACCTGAAGAACTTCTCATTAATTTCCATTATATTTTCCAGCTGAAAAAGTGTAATGATGAGTATTCAAGCTATAAAATATTTAACGGAAGCATAAATGTCAATAAAAGTAGGCGACCAAAAAAAAAATAAATATGAAAGGAATAAAAATGGCAACAGTGTGAATGCAGAGCAACATTCACACAATTATACCAAATTAAACCTCTTTTTCACACTTTAAATGAAGCATTCATAATGCAAGCACAGCAAAGGAAAAATCCCATTAAAAAAATAACAGAGAACAAGTTTAATCATTTATACTAGTTCTTTAGTATAAATGAATCTCTCCTAAACAGAAAAAATAACCCAAAAAAAAGAGTGTATTAACTCTGACCATTGTCCTGGGTGCCCCCGTCCTCCATGGTCATTTGCTCGGCCAGTTCAGACAAAGACTCGTCAATGGTCTGACTGGGGCGGAGAGTTAACGACAGACGCTTCTTAATCCTCTTCATCTTCTCCATACCAGGGCAGAGCACGGCCTGCATTAAAACACACATACACACACAATCAGCTTTAATATGGTGGGGGTAGCAGACGTACAAACGGGCACACAGCAGTAGATGGGATGCATTTGTTGTTGTTATTGGGGTGTATGAACACATTCCACAAATGCACTAAAACACACTCATATGGTCCAAAATATCTCAGCTCATGAATAACGTAAAGCTGCTTTTAATCCAATATTCATTCACTCTGCACATGCTCGAACAGTACATGAATAATCCATGAACGGGGCATGAATAAAGGATGACCAAACGCAGCTGCTTTCACTGACACACACATTCACACTTTTAAATCAGGAGAGATTAACGAGCTTAATGAGCCAGAGCAGTTTACACACACACTCCAGTGTTATACAGCTGTTTGTGTTGGGGCTGTACCCACATATTCAATTATTCACATAATTGTTCATGACTTGGCATTTGGTATTTTTTAACAAACTGTTAATGCCAGGCGGGCTAAACCATTCTCTCCCAGCTGAGGGAATCTCCAAGGTGTTAGAAAGACCTGGGCCGGCAAGTCAAGAGATGCTTGCCTATTACGGCCGAAATACAACAAAATAAGCTAGAATGATGTCAACTATAATACTGTCTGTGGATTAATTAACCAGGTGAGGAAAAAAGTCTATCTAGTGCAGTGACTAGAATTTAAAGAAAATGGCAATAAAAACTGTGGTCACAATCTAACTTCATAGCAACCATGGCAGTAGCGCTGTCAGTGTGGCTGTTCACAGGGATCCTCCCACTGTTAAAATAAAATGACTGGAGATGAACCTGGCAGGGTTTGATCATTCCACTGAGCTCCAGTTCTCCCGTCACAGCTACAGCTAAATCAGAACTGCTGGTTTTAAGCTACGTGTCCACCTAGGTGTGCATTTTCACGCTTCCAATTCACTGTCTATGTAGCGCGCCTGGTGTTCTGAATTCTGGCAGCATTGCATCAATGTTGTCAAGCCGCTGTGTGGAGATGCCCGCTCCTCCTTTCCGTGAATCCACGCTCCTCTCCCATGTACGCAGGCGAGGAGCAGGTGATTGCTTCCTGGAGCTCGTGCTCAACTTTTAAAATAGTAGTTCTAATTGAAAAGTGAACACATATTCAGCAACTACACGTCTATTTCTCGCCTCGACCGTTTTCAGAAACACGTTTCACTGTTTACTTTTCAAGATCTAGGATCTCCCAATGTGTCGTGAACAGACTAGAACAGCCCACCCACCAGGAGTCGCGTCGGCCAATGATGTGCATCTCGGGGAGGACAGAAGAAGCTCATTAAACTGCACTTTTGTAGATGGAAATACTGCTTGAACACCAGCTCATCGAGCCAAAGATCTCTGACCAGACGACGATACTCGCTGTGCCGTTAGCGGCTCCGGAGGATTGACTGGAGTGGCTCTCGCCCCGGTAATGCCCCATTCATGCTCCCGGATCCCTGAGGCAGAGGAGGCGCAGAGACCTTCCGTCAACAGACGCCTAGAGAGCAGTACAGAGATAAAGGCTGACTCTAATAATGTGTGTGAAGCTTGTGGGGCTTTTTTTCCCTGTTGGCAGCCACTCAAACTGCACAGAAAATTTGACATTTTCATCATATGTCCCTGTAAGAGAAAAAAACCCTCAAATTTAAGACACCAATAAATAAGTATCTTAAAAGGCAATTTTACAAAAATCACAAATAAATAAAATTAGTCTGAAAACTGATGAGGAAAAGTTTCAAATTTACGGGAAAAGTAGCAAATTAAAAAACTAAAATTCATGGGAACAAACTGCAAATTTTCACAACAAATTTGAGGAAAAAAAATAGCAAATCAACTAAAAATATTTTTATTATTATTAAATTATTATTATATTTATTTTAAGACCGAAAAGAAAACATAATTTTAGCTGTTTTTGGCCATAAAATTCCTCAAAACAGCTCTTTCCACAGCAGAGGTTGCCAGAGCAGGCGGCTCTAGTGAAACATTTGCACAGCATTTGACCAGATGGGAGACCCAACACAAGAACAGAGTCGCTTAAAAAGGATAATTACTAGGGGTCGCTCATGGATATTTAGGGCACCAAAACTAGTACTGTGAACAGTGTTAATCTGTGCTGACGTAGCAGCACCTCGCTCAGATGTGCCTGAAGCTGGTCCCTGTCATTATGTCTCCTCATTATGACCCCTGTGTGTTCTGCTAGTGTGTTAGAGAAAGGGACATCCAGCCGAAGTTGAGGAAGCAGCAGCAGAAATGCCTCGCCCCGCCCGACCGAACCCTCGGCGTAAAAGCAGACCAACCTCTTCTGTCACCGTCGCTCCCAAGGTCGCTGGCTCCTGGAGCACTCATCAGACCATCTGCCCACACACCTCTACAGCAGTTTGTCATTCATGACACCACACAGCGGGAATCACCTCATCAATCAGTGTCTGCATGCGTAACCGCAAGCTCAAACCAACACCCAACCACGGCCCACTTATCGGCTAGCACACACACGCACGCACGCACGCACACACACAGAGTGGTGCACATTTTTGAAGCTACAGCAGCATGTGTATCATCTGAAATTCCTCTGGGGCAGCTGCAGTTGGTCCAATTAAACTACAACCAACTACTAAAAGACATACACTTTTAGCACACTCTAGCTCTCACTATTTGTCACTGAAATCTGGTTAGCCTGCGCAGTGACTGGGAATAAAAGAAAACCCTCGAGATAGTTTCTGAAATCCTCAGCTCAGCTTGCCTGGCATCAACAATCATGCCACCTTCAAAGTAAGGGTGGGGGACATAACTGCATTCTTTGATGCATCAGATCACTGCATGTGTAAGACTCTGAATCGATGCACATACACTACTTACAAAAAGTTTGGGATATTCAGCTTTCTGGTGAAATTTCCGGATGCACCTAAAATGCACTATAACCTTTACAGGTGAACTTAATTAATGACCTTCTCTAACCTTTGAATGCACATGTCCAACTGTTCAATGTTTCAGTACTTTTTGCATAACTTGCTGTTCTCTAACAAGGTGCTTAAAATTCACAACAGATGTTTGATCGATGAACTGACCAATAAATTTTCTGCTTCAATTAGAACTGGTATTTAAACAGTCCTTTTCATCATGCTGCTCATATTTTGACATCATGAAACCAAGACGACACCTCACAAATGATCAACAGTACCTCACCATTGTGAGGCTTCAAACAGGATGTCAGAGGGAAGTGGCCACTGAGCTTAAGAGTGTCATCAGCAGGTTGCAACAGAGATACAGAGAGACTGGAAGAGTCACAGAAAGGCACCGAAGTGGACGTCCTTTGGCCACATCCCACGTTGATCACTGCTTCATCGTGAACAGTGCCCTGCGGAACCGGATGATGAATACCACTCAACTCCAGGCACATTTAATTGAGGTGAGAGGCATCCAAGTGCCACGTCAGAAACATTCAAAACTGTTTACATCAACATGGTCTGCATGCTAGACGACCTGCAAGGGTACAGGCATCATCGTCTTGCATGGGCCAGACAGCATTTACGCTGGACAAGGGACCAGTGGGCCTCAGTGCTGTTCTCTGATGACAAAGTCGATTCACGTTGAGCAGAAATGATGGCCGCCAACGATGTTGGAGATGTCAAGGACAGCGCTATGCATCAGCCACTGTCGTCACTAGACAAGCCTTTGGTGGTGGTGGTGTTACAGTCTGGGCAGGTGAGTCTAGTCAATACAGAACTGATCTACACCTTGTGAATGGTACAGTGACAAGCTGCTACTACTTGAATAACATAATTAATCCAGTCATTGTGTCCCTGCATGAACAACACAGGCCTAATTTCATCTTCATGGCCAACAATGCTCCAGCTCATCGAGGTTGCATCATTAGGGAATGGCTGTTGGAGGCTGGGGTACCTCAAATGGAGTGGCCTGCACCTTCTCCAGACCTGAATCCCATAGAAAACCTATGGGATCAGCTGAATTGCTGTGTAGAGGCTTGTAACCCTGCACCCCACAACCTCAATGACCTGAGGGCCGCCCTTCAAGAAGAGTGGAATGCCATGCCTCAGCAGACAATAAGTCGACTTGTAAACAGCATGAGACATCGTTATCGAGCTGTAATTGATGCTGAAGGGCACATGACAAGTTATTGATTCCGCCAGTGTTACGTAGTGTCCGTAGAACTGACCAAGTGCATTCTGGGTAGGGTAGGAACCGTTAGTTCGCTAGGAGACATCGTCACAAAGCAGCTGTGTTTTAAACTGTAATAGTCGTTCTCACAACCGCCGTGGAGAAAAGGTAAACCACGGAATAGGCTTTTATCGTTTTCTAGCATGGAAGAAGAACAGCACAGCACATGTTTCGGATGTAACTAAGAGGCGACGCCTGGCCTGGATTGCAGCAGTCAGAAGACCCAACATAACTTTCAAACATGCACGTGTATCGATGGTGGTGTGCTCAAAGCATTTTCATAAAGGTACGTTATGATTTATTGTGTATGTCTGTTGTTAAAACTTGCTTGTGTTGTGGTTAAGACTTGCTTGGTCATAGCTTTTACCCTACGTCAGCAGTGCTAAGCTAAACAGAGCTAAGCTAAAGACTCCGATAACCGAGTAACTAGAGAAAGTTCCCACTCACACACCTGTGTAAGCGGGTTTAATTTGTTCTACGCCAAAGTATTTTCTTACCGTTTCCTTTGCTTTAACAGCAGACCAGCTTATGAAATGCTAGACTGTGATCCTGACTGAGCACCTTCTCTAAACCTTGGGCATGCAGAGCTTCCAGCTGCCACTCCTGATAGGTTTAACCGCTTATGCAGACGGACGAGATTATGACAAAAAGAATCAGCAGGGCATGCAAGTGAACCCCCAGCACAGACCCCCAACATCACTGGCCCTGTGACTGAGATGGATAATGTAGCTCCTTCAGGTAGTCTTTTTTTACCTATGTTCTTCTTTCTAAAATGTGTCTTGGGATTCCTTTTGATTACAAAAGTTTGACGTACTGTGCGTTCAGAGATGCTCTTCTGCCTACCTTGGTTGTAACGGGTGGTTATTTGACGGTTACTCACCGGCCACTTTATTAGGTACACCTGTCCAACTGCTCGTTAACACTTAATTTCTAATCAGCCAATCACATGGCGGCAACTCAGTGCATTTAGGCATGTAGACATGGTCAAGACAATCTCCTGCAGTTCAAACCGAGCATCAGTATGGGGAAGAAAGGTGATTTGAGTGACTTTGAACGTGGCATGGTTGTTGGTGCCAGAAGGGCTGGTCTGAGTATTTCAGAAACTGCTGATCTACTGGGATTTTCACGCACAACCATCTCTAGGGTTTACAGAGAATGGTCCGAAAAAGAAAAAATACCCAGTGAGCGGCAGTTCTGTGGGCGGAAATGCCTTGTTGATGCCAGAGGTCAGAGGAGAATGGCCAGACTGGTTCGAGCTGATAGAAAGGCAACAGTGACTCAAATAACCACCCGTTACAACCAAGGTAGGCAGAAGAGCATCTCTGAACGCACAGTACGTCGAACTTTGAGGCAGATGGGCTACAGCAGCAGAAGACCACGCCGGGTGCCACTCCTTTCAGCTAAGAACAGGAAACTGAGGCTACAATTTGCACAAGCTCATCGAAATTGGACAATAGAAGATTGGAAAAACGTTGCCTGGTCTGATGAGTCTCGATTTCTGCTGCGACATTCGGATGGTAGGGTCAGAATTTGGCGTCAACAACATGAAAGCATGGATCCATCCTGCCTTGTATCAATGGTTCAGGCTGGTGGTGGTGGTGTAATGGTGTGGGGAATATTTTCTTGGCACTCTTTGGGCCCCTTGGTACCAATTGAGCATCGTTGCAACGCTACAGCCTACCTGAGTATTGTTGCTGACCATGTCCATCCCTTTATGACCACAATGTACCCAACTTCTGATGGCTACTTTCAGCAGGATAATGCGCCATGTCATAAAGCTGGAATCATCTCAGACTGGTTTCTTGAACATGACAATGAGTTCACTGTACTCAAATGGCCTCCACAGTCACCAGATCTCAATCCAATAGAGCATCTTTGGGATGTGGTGGAACGGGAGATTGGCATCATGGATGTGCAGCCGACAAATCTGCGCCAACTGTGTGATGCCATCATGTCAATATGGACCAAACTCTCTGAGGAATGCTTCCAGCACCTTGTTGAACCTATGCCACGAAGAACTGAGGCAGTTCTGAAGGCAAAAGGGGGTCCAACCCGTTACTAGCATGGTGTACCTAATAAAGTGGCCGGTGAGTATATTAACTACAGTTGTTTATTGTCCTGATCAGCAGCAGATAACACCGCACCTCTGGCTGAGATGGAGGAGACGACATCTGATGAAGCAGCACAGATCTGTCAGGCTGATGATGCTCCAGTGGAAAATGCACAAGAACTACAGAACTGCAGCATGTGTCACCTTAGGCTTAAAGAAATTTTACTCTTGCAAGAGGAGAGCAGAAAGTTAAAGGGAGAGCTCTCCAGAAAGACCCTGGATGAGAATTTCCTCAAAGATAATGACTCAAAGGTGAAATACTACACTGGGCTTCCATCTTTCAGTTTAATGGCTCTGCTGATGCAATTTTTTCCCAGCCTCCCAAAGACAGAAAAATTTCACAATTTCAAATTCTCCTTTTAACTATGATGCGTTTGCAGATTAATTTGCCTCTTGAACATATTGCACACCTTTTTGACATAAGCAGACAAACCGCATCCATCCTGTTCTGTGACACCACAAATGTACTCCATGCACACCTCAGCCTTTTGGTGTACTGGCCAAAGAGACATTGTTTGCAGGCTAGCATGTCACATCAGTACGTTGAAATGTTTGGCAGTAAGGTCACAGTTTTTATTGACTGCTTTGAACTTTTTAGTTTTAGAATGTAGGCCATGACATGTTTTTGGTGTGGTTTAGCCCTTTTGACATCATGTCTTTAACTGTGTCAATAATATTGAAGCAGTTAAAGCAGCATCTCTTCAATTTTTCTTTCTTTCCTCTTTTTATATATGTAAATCACACTGAGTTTCCCTTGTGTATGAAATTCATTCATTCATTCATTCATCTTCTTCCGCTTAATCCTTTATGGGTCGCGGGGGGGCTGGAGCCTATTCCAGCATCTTTGGGCGAGAGGCAGGGTACACCCTGGACAGATCGCCAGTCCATCGCAGGGCCAACACAGAGAGACAGACAACCATTCACTCTCACATCCATCCCTAAGGACAATTTAGAATCCCCAGTTTTGATGCCAATTAACCTAACTTGCATGTTTTTGGCATGTGGGAGGAAACCGGAGAAATCCCGGAGTAAACCCACGCAGACACGGGGAGAACATGCAAACTCCACACAGATCACTGTTGGTCGGGGGCTGGGATCGAACCCAGGATCCCCCGGCCAAGGGTGAGTTGCTGTGCTGCCGCAGTGCTAACCACTCCGCCACCGCGCCGCCCATTTGTGTATGAAATGTGCTGTATAAATACACTTGCTTGCTTTGTAACAATTTTTGGAATAAAGTACACAATGGCTTACAAACTCCAGCTCTTTATTTCAAAGATGCAAAACTGTAACCATAACCATGACACAATACAAGAATATAAATTGACATGCATGATCGACATGTATCATTGTTCACACAACGTTATAGCACATAACTGTCTCATGTTACAGCACTACTCTAATGTGCACGTCGCAAAACCACGGCTGCTGTGGGGTTGGTGCTTCAGAGTCCCACACATCCTAAATGGAACCACTGAATTGCACAGTTTTGGTTATCACAGGCAACCATGTCATCCAGCTCTTCTGGCTGCCTCCAAGTCCACCACACTTCTGCTGTGTTCTGTGCCTGTCTTTTGGGATTGTGTGTGGGACCTGGCTGTAATGCAGTTAGACGTCGTCTTTTGGGCTTCTGGGTGGGTTTATCAGCTGCAGCTTTCCTCTTTTGTGTTGTAGGGTCTCAGAGTCAGTGAAGTGACGGGCAACAAGCTCAGGTAGGAAAACTTTATAAAAAAAGTTCTGGGCCACTGGTAAAAGTGTTTGCTCCCACAGGTCAGAATCTGGTGTGACGCGTACAACAACACAACTTTTTGTGGTCCACACAACAAAGTCACAGAAATGTGAGCCTGTCACAAATTTGCATTTGTACCTGCTTGTAGTACTTGTGACTGTGCTTGAGTTCTAGTCTCCCATCAGAGAGTTTCAGGTAAAAATCATTGTCTGCACAGGCCTGCAGGATGATGTTGTTGCGGTGCTTATATGGGGATTTTATTTCCACACAGCCTTTTTCACAACAGGTGCAGGACACAAGTGCATCAGGGGTTGCACCAACTTCAGGAAAGGAGGGGTTGATTATAAAATATTATAAGCACACTTTCACATGTATATTGGGTGCATAATTCAATTTACGGCATGCACTTATTTTATTTAGTAAATACTTGTAATCAAGACAAGAAATTAAAAAAACACCTTTGTGAGCACAATTGTCTTCAAGTCTACCTTGTACATCTACATGCACCCATCTGTCTGTGAACTGCACTTTTTCTTGCTTCAAAGACCTAAAGTTACTAAAAACTTCATGCGTGTGTGGACTTATGCTTAAAGTCATATAATTATAAATGAAGGCATGGTCGAAGTTTGGCAGAATGTTTACATCCGAACTCCATGTGATATGTTGGTAGGGATCTAGTCCATTAACCCCTTCAAGCTTCGCCAAATAGCGTGCCTTCGCAGTCCCATTCAATTTGGCGGAGTACGGTCCCTTTAAATTTTCCTTCACGGTCCATTTTGTGATTTTTTTCTCTTTTTTTCCCCCGTTCATTCACAAGAAATGCCGAGGCGCTGTGTTTGCAGTCCATTTACGATCGCTGTACCTACCCCGCCCAGAATGCATTGTGCGTTTGTCACGTGGGCTGGCGAGGTTAATTGAGACACTGACATACAGTATTTTGTTGTGGTATACCCACCACTGTTGTTGGCTTTTGTTTTAATAAATAGTTTGAGATGAGGAAATCACTATTGCATGCGTCTACTTAAATGCCCTACTTTCATGATATAATATCACTGTAGTGCGAACTTTCTACATTTTCCATAAATTTCACCCGAGAGCCAAATATCCCTAACTTTTTGTGAGTAGTGTATGTCAAAGAATCAATTTTTAAATGTCCAGAGTTCAGCAGTGACCCATGTGTGCCTATGCTAGAGCTGAAGAGGAAGTACCCAGGTACTGTAGTACCTGTCGTGGATAGATGCTGGTTAAATGTAAATTTCCAGCCGACTTGTCACATCTGTCTTCCATTTGTTTTATTAAATATATTGTAAGCAAATTCATTACTGGTCACGTCAAATACTTTGAAAGCACCAAATAGTGTCACAGTGAGAAGAAAGAAAGCGAAGAGCAATATAATTGGTTTATCATTGCATGGCAGACACATGGATTGTAGGGGAGATATTAATGAATCCTATCTCCAACAGAATACCCGCGCAGCTAATCAGAGTGAGCCTATCCGAAAGATTTGCCAGCCGGGTGTTACGTACTCATCTCCAGCTCGTACTACAAAATATCAAAGTCAAATCCATACCATCTTAGGGTCTTAACCCATATTCTTTTTCTCTTTTTGTTTTTCACAGCAAAACGAGCAACAGCCAGCTGGACCTCATCACCAACAACGAGGAGGCCAACTATAGAAATGAGGTGAGTCAACTGGTCCAGTAGTGAAAAGAATAATTTCTTCCTGAACGTGGGAAAAACCAAGGGGATTGTGGTCAACATTAGGAGGGGACACATACAGCATCCCCCTCTGATCATCGATGGAGCAGCTGTAGAGAGGGTAATCAGCACCAAGTTTCTGGGGGTGCACATCTCTAAGGACCTCTCCTGGTCCAACCACACCATATCATTAGCCAAGAAGGCTCAAACTCACCTCCATTTCCTTTTCAAACTGAGGACAGCACAAGTCCCACCCCCCGTCATGTGCTCATTCTACCGGGGCACCATTGAGAGCATCCTCACCAGCTGCATCACGATGTGGTATGGAAGCTGCACCGCCTCCTGCCGGAAGACACTACAGCACACAGTCAAAGAAGACAGCAAGATGATTGGTGCCCCTCTGCCCCCCCCCCCCCTCGGACATCTACCTCACCCGCAGAGCCTTCAACATTGCAGGTGACACCTCCCACCCCTCACAAAAGGTACCGGAGCCTCCGGGCCCGCTCCACAAGACTGCTAAACAGCTTTGTTCATCAGGCCATCAGGACCCTGAACTCTGTCCACTGCCGACCCCCCCCCCCCCCGGATTGTAATGCACTCACCCGCACAATAACTACCTCAGTTGTTGGGACAGAAAGACCGGTACACCAACAGTAATACATCTACTGCTGTATGTCTGCACTTTACTGCAACCATTTGCACAAATGCCATATCTGCTGCTGTCCGTTACGGCAATACTGATCATCTGCAGTCCTATCTCTCACTGTACCTGCACTACTGCACTGAACTTGCAACTACGAGTATTACTTCTCTACTTTTTCTGTATATAGGATTGCTGGGTTTCATCATTTATCTTTATTTGCACTATGGGACGTCTGGGTTTATCTTTTGTCGCTATTTGCACTACAGGTAGCATCACTGTTCATAGACTGCTATTGTTGTTCTTCCAGCCTTATTCCTTTTCTTTTATATTGCGCACACCACTGAAGAGAGAGAGAACGCCATTTCAGTTCTCCTGTGTGTTCTATACGTATAGTAGTACTGACAAATAAAATCTTTGCATCTTTGATGTCGACAATCCTCCACATTTGTGTATATTTTAAATTCTCATTTGAATATCACGTGATGTTGTGAGATCTCACCTCAGTGAAATCCCTGCGTGAAATCAGTCATAAAAGCGGGGTGTATGGTTGGCCCATCTCACTGAATCATTTATTCTGTGTCTATGGAGGACTAAATGTTAAAAATCAGTTTAAACTGTCCTCATGTCTGTGGTCTTTCACATTTTTAAAATTAAGATTTGAAAATCCCTCCTGTGAGTGGCCAGCCTTAATCATGTCCCATCTTAACTTCAGCAACTCTTCTTGACCATGTCTACCTGTCTAAACCACTGAGTTTCTGCCATGTGATCACCGTATTTTTGGGACTATAAGGCGCACCGTATTATAAGGCGCAATATCAATGAACGGTCTATTTGATGGCCTATTTTCATACATAAGGCGCACCGGATTATAAGGCGCATTAAAGCGAGGTAGTTGGAGCCGGGAAAAAAATTTTTTTGCGCGCATGGAAAGAGAATCCTATCTATAGTCATTATAGATGCATATAGCGCGATTGTCTGCGAGTGTGAATGACCTGTTCCACGAGCAGGCGGAACGTTTTTAGTCCGTGGCTGTTTACATCGCCATATTGGCCAGGATACTCGCTCGGTACTCGATACGGCTCGCTCTCCGGCAGCGGCCCTGATAAGTAAACATATGCCGGGACGCTTGAATTCTTTCGTCCCAAAAATATTATTTTTGAATATTTAATTACAGCTAAACGGGAGCAGTTTCGATGCCAAAATTTCACAAACAAATCCTAATATACCTGTTCTATACACCATCGGCTTTTGGGTATCGACTACTCGGATCTGGGAATTTTTTTTTTTTTTTTTGCGTGCATGGAAAGAAAATCCTATCTATAGTCATTATAGACACATATAGCGCGATTGCGAGTGTGAATGACCTGTTCCACGAGCAAATGTACATTTTTTGGTCTGTGGCTGTTTACATCGCCATATTGGCCAGGATACTCGCTCGGTACTCGATATGGCTCGCTCTCCGGCGGCAGCCCCGAGAAGTAAACAATGCAAACAAAGGCCGGGACGCTTGAATTCTTTTGTCCCGAAAATATCATTTTTGAATATTAATTACAGCTAAACAGGAGCAGTTTCGATCCACGATCCATTGGCAGATAGTGGCGAAACTCGCTAGCAATTTAACTTTGAACGACCTGTTGACACCAATATAGCGGTTGGAGTTCTTTGGTTAATCCACCTGGAATGATGGCAAGCTCCGAATTAGTTTGCTTTACTTGGGTTTTGACAGTATCGGTGAGATGGGCGCGCATGGAGTGGCAGATCAATAGGGATGGAGATTTGTGGAAAAAGCCATCTGGCTATTATGTTGAAGCACATATTACTCCGCGAGGCTCCTGACTACCGTAATGCTCCGACAATCCATCAAGCGGTTCAGCTTCGTAGCTTACCGAAGTCGTACTAAAACATTTTTGACAGATTTTTGAGCGCCGTGTACCACATAAAATCGGTTCGAGGTCAGTAAGCACAACCAGAATTAATACATAAGGCGCACCAGATTATAAAGTGCACTGTCGATTTTTGAGAAAATTAAAGGATTTTAAGTGTGCCTTATAGTCCCAAAAATACGGTAATAATTGCGTTGACAAGCAGTTGGGCAGGTGTACCTATTAAAGTGGCTGGTGAGTGCAAACATGGTTACTGCAGAGACATGGCGCACTGACTGTGTAAGTCTGACTGTCTGACTGTGTAAGTCTGACTGTGTAAGCTCTTTGTTCTGTTAAGCTTTTTGAACTTTTGGCCATTTTAGAGCTTTGTTGCTGGAAAAGTAAACAATACTGTACTCCTATTCCAATTTCATTTTTGACTTCTCCTGGAAAAATGGCTCCAGTCACAAAGTTTCAAAGTGGTACACAGGAGCTAATAATGTCAGGACTGAAAGGCTTGTTTGGTCAAAAGTTAAAAATTACTACAAATTTCAAAAAGATATATAAATATTAGTATAGAAACACAGATTCCCCCCCCCCCACACAGATTCTGAGCGGGTGATCTGATATGGAACAACCCAGTTCCTGTTTTTAATCAGTTGTCAGTACTTTGACTCTTAATATACTATAATTTTTTGAAGAGGTCTGCTGTGCATGTCTGATGACACGGTCCAGTGTCCATTTATGGAAAAAGAAGGGAAAAAAATCCAACCTCATATGGCTGTAAACACTGGTCACAAAAATCACAATGCCTAAATAAGATGACATGAAGCTTTAGAAATCACCCTCACATAAACACCACCTTACACACACTCAGTGTGGCCAGATAAGCACCCTTTGTCTCCCTTTTGGAGAAGTGTAACAGAGCCGGGTTTTATCTCTGCCGCACACCAAAACAAAGAGGTTCATGTGATGTGTGTGTGTGTGTTGAAAGTACAGCATCTGGCACGTGTGTGTGTGTGTGTGTGTGTGTGTGTGTGTGTGTGTGTGAGGGGGGAGGGTTCAAAAGTATCTCAAGCTATCTGCCAACACGGGAAGAATTGTGCCCCTCCACTTTCCTTTTTTCTCTTTTTCATCATCAGCATCTTCAGAATTTCCCTCCCAAACACACACAGACATTTTGACCCACATTCCCAGCATCCCCCATTCCTCTGCAGCCTCCTGGCTGTCTCCCAAGCACATCCAGAGTAGTCTGGAGGAGGGAACTTCAAAGGACGAAAAGGTTGGGGGCGGAACTAGGGACAAAACCTAATTACTGAACTTATTACTGCACACATTCTTTGGAGAATGATCAGCTCTGTCACTTCTGACATACAGTATGACACCATGGAAGTAGACAGGAATATAGTACATATTCTATAGGAATATTCATCTTCTTCCGCTTAATCCTTTTCGGGTCGCGGGGGGGCTGGAGCCTATCCCAGCATCTTTGGGTGAGAGGCAGGGTACACCCTGGACAGATTGCCAGTCCATCGCAGGGCCAACACAGAGAGACAGACAACCATTCACTCTCACAGTCATACCTAAGGACAATTTAGAATCCCCAGTTTGATGCCAATTTACCTAACTTGCATGTTTTTGGCATGTGGGAGGAAACCGGAGAAATCCCAGAGTAAACCCACGCAGACACGGGGAGAACATGCAAACTCCACACAGATCACTGTTGGTCGGGGGCTGGGATCTATAGGAATATAGAATATATATTGTTAATACAGTCTGCAGAGTAAAGCGACGCAAAACGGGCGTTGGTGTATAATACAGAAAGCGACAGCAGCGCTAGCTATAATGAAGAACCTGGAAAAGTGGAGAAGGAGAAACAGGGATGAGGCAAGATGTTCTTCTTTTAGATTTGATTGGCAGTTGGCAACCAGCCCAAAGGTGCATTACCACCACATACTTATCAGAACCTCAGTAAATAGTTGAACTTTACCAAGAAGTACACGCAACCAAGGACCGATTACATCTAACACCAGGTTATTTTTCTCCTCACAGATATTGGGGTGGGAATGTGCAAAATTGTGATACCTTGCTGTGATGATATTGTACTGATTTAGAGACTCCACAATCAGAACATTTTACTGAAACTCACTGCAAATATCAGCTTGGCTTTGAGGGTACCATCCATCCATCCATCTTATATCCACTTAATCCTTTTCAGGTCGCGGGGGGGGGGGCTGGAGCCTATCCCAGCATCTTTGGGTGAGAGGCAGGGTACACCCTGGACAGCTCGCCAGTCCATCGCAGGGCCAACACAGGGAGACAGACAACCATTCACTCTCACACTCATACCTAAGGACAATTTAGAATCCCCAGTTTTGATGCCAATTATCCTAACTTGCATGTTTTTGGCATGTGGGAGGAAACCGAAGAAATCCCAGAGTAAACCCACGCAGACACAGGGAGAACATGCACTTTTCAGTTCACTAGATGGTGCTAAATGTCCCCATCTGGTGAAGTCAGTATGGCAAAGGAGTGACTGGTTTAGCTGGGAAATGGAAAAGGACCAGGGATGGGAATTCACAAGGCTCAATGCATCTTACTGCGAGAAAGTATCAGGAAAATATCATATGGAGAGGGCACTCGTGATTCCCACCCCTAATATATATTCTCCCAAAGGTGAACTGAGGTAAGGCCGCAGCGCTACGTCTGTTCATCCGTCCCAACTTGTCTGCGTGGGTTTACTCCGGGATTTCTCCGGTTTCCTCCCACAGGCCAAAAACATACAGGTTAGGTTAAGTGGAGACTCTGAAGTGGCCCTAGGTGTGAATGTGTGTGTGAATGGTGAAGGGATAGCGCTGTACCATGGTTGCTTCATCCATTCAGGTGGACACCCTGAATTTCCCCTCTGGGGATCAATAAAAGTACACAAAATCAAATCAACTTCACAGGAATTGCTTCTCCTCCTAGGTGACTGCCCTGATGTGCACCAAACTCACACACCATAATCAAGGTCAATTTCACAGTATGGGCCAAAGGTTAAAAGTTACGAGTACATGTCATTTCAAATTTCAGCACGTCTAAGTTACAGTGGTGTGAAAAAGTGTTTGGCCCCTTCCTAATTTCTCACTTTTTTTGTATGTTTGTCACACTTAAATGTTTCAGATCATCAAACAAATTTAAATATTAGACAAAGATAACACATGTAAACACAAAATGCAGTTTTTAAATGAAGGTGTTTATTATTAAGGGTAAAAAAGATCAAAACCTACATGGCCCTGTGTGAAAAAGTGATTGCTCCCCTGTTAAAACATAAATTAACTGTGGTTTATCACATCTATGGAAAGCAGAGTTCAATTTCTCGAGCCACACCCAGGCCTGGTTACTGCCACACCTGTTCTCAATCAAGAAATCACTTAAATAGGACCTGCCTGATAAAGTAAAGTAGACCAAAAGATCCTCAAAAGCTAGACATCATGCTGCCATCCCAAGAAATTCAGAAACAAATGAGAAACAAAGAAATTGAGACCTATCAGTCTGCAAAAGGTTATAAAGCCATTTCAAAAGCTTTGGGACTCCAGTCAACCACAGTGAGAGCAATTATCCACAAATGGCAAAAACATGGAACAGTGGTGAACCTTCCAAGGAGTGGTCGGTCTACCAAAATTACCCCAAGAGCGCAGTGACAACTCATCCAAGAGGTCACAAAAGACCCCACAACAACATCCAAAGAACAGCAGGCCTCACTTGCCTCAGTTAAGGTCAGTGTTCATGACTCCACCATAAGAAAGCGACTGGGCAAAAATGGCCCACATGGCACAGTTCCAAAACGAAAACCACTGCTGAGCAAAAAGAACATAAAGGCTCGTCTTAGTTTTGCCAAAAACATCTTGATGATCCCCAAAACTTTTGGGAAAATACTCCGTGGACAGACGAGACAAAAGTTGAACTTTTTGGAAGGTGTGTGTCCCATTACATCTGGTGTAAAACACAGCATTTCAGAAAAGAAACATCATACCAACAGTAAAATATGGTGGTGGTAGTGTGATGATCTGGGGCCATTTTGCTGCTTCAGGATCTGGGAGACTTGCTGTGGTAAATGGAACCATGAATTCTGCTGTCTAACAAAAAATCCTGAAGGTGAATGTCCGGCCATCCGTTCGTGACCTCAAGCTGAAGCGCACTTGGGTTCTGCAGCAAGACAATGATCCAAAACACACCAGCAAGTCCACCCCTGAATGGCTTAAGAAAAACAAAATGAAGACTTTGGAGTGGCCTAGTCAAAGTCCTGATTTGAATCCAATTGAGATGCTGTGGCATGACCTTAAAAAGGTGGTTCATGCTTGAAAACCCTGCAATGTAGCTGAATTACAATTCTGCAAAGATCAGTGGGCCAGAATTCCTCCACAGCGCTGTAAAAGATTCACTGCTAGTTATCGCAAACGCCTGATTGCAGTTGTTGCTGCTAAGGGTGGCCCAACCAGTTATTAGGTTTAGGGGGCAATCACTTTTTCACACAGCGCCATGTAGGTTTGGACTTTCCCCCCCCCCCTTAAAAATAAAGACCTTGTGTTTACTTGTGTTATCTTTGGCTAATATTTAAATTTGTTTGATGATGTGAAACATTTAAGTGTGACAAGCCTACAAAAAAATGAGAAATCAGGAAGGGGGCAAACACTTTTTCATAACACTGTATGTACATACAAATGGCGTTCACTTATATAGCGCTTTTTCTCATCTCTGGATGACCAAAGCGCTTTACAGATCCTGCTGTCCACCCATCCCCACACACATTCACACACTGATGGTGGCAGGGCTGCCATACACACAGAGGCGCTAGCCTGGCCACCAGGAGCAACTGGGGGTTCAGTGACTTGTTCAAGGACACTTTGACATGCAGACTGCAGACAGAGCAGGAATCAAACCCCTGACCCTCCGATCAGTAGTCAGCCACACTACACCTGCGCCACAGCCGCTCCCACACACACCTCACACAGTGGATATAAAAAGTCTACACACCCCTGTTCAAATGCCAGGGTTTTTTGATGTAAAAAAATGAGACCAAGATAAATCATTTCAAAACTTTTTCCACCATTAATGTGACCTATAACCTGTACAACCCAATTGAAAAAACTGAAATCTTTTAAGAGGAAAAATAAAAAACTTACAATAACCTGGTTACATAAATATGCACACCCTTAAACTAAAACTTGTTGCAGCACCTTTGGCTTTTATTACAGCACTCAATCTTTTTGGGTAGAAGTCTATCAGCGTGGCACATCTTGAGGTGGCAATATTTACCCACTTTTCTTTGCAAAAACACTCCAAATCTGTCAGATTGCAAGGGCATCTGCTGTGCACAGCCCTCTTCAGATCACCCCATAGATGTTCGATCGGATTCAGGTCTGGACTCTGGCTAGGCCATTCCAAAACCTTAATCTTCTTCTGGTGAAGCCATTTTTTTGTTGATTTGGATGTGTGCTAATGTTAGTTTAGCTTGTTATCAACTTTAGCAACACTAATTTGTTTCACTCATATTGGAGGTGCAGTGATTTATGGGTAATCTTGTCAACTTTCGGTGAAGTGATGAAGGGTTGTTAACTTCTTCTCTGATCAGTTCCCTCTGATATGAAAACCTTTTGTTCCCTACGGTGTGCAATCTCCAATTCATAGGGCACTACTGGGCAACTGAAACACACCCCATGTCTCGGTTAAGCTGGATTCATGGTACTTACGCTGAGATGCTTGTCTGCTTTGGACCAGGCCGGTGCACACGCGGTTGTATATATGCTTCACTTTTTTCGTCTTAACAGGCCAAGCGGTTGACGCATGGTAGCACAATGTGCTTACAAGCCAGTTTGTTCACCGGCTGTTAACGCAAGAGTGAAGCACATTTTTTGTAGCAACAATAATGGCACTGTTTCAAGGAAAAGGAAGAATTACCGTTTTTCAGTGTTCTTTGCCACTCAAGCTGCTACTTCTGCAAAACGATTCATGTATGTTTATTCTCATCTTCCTCTTTGTCTACTTTGACTTTGTATACTGTGTTGGTAGCACCACCTCGTGAATGAGAAGTTCAATCTTGCGCAATCAACGCGATAAAGCTGTGCGGTCAGGAAATATGGGCTGCACGCAGACGTCCGCAGACTGGAGACGATGATGTGAATTTTGTAACAAGCCTCACGGTTGAGTAGACGCAGACAACAGAGGTGCAGCATGAATCCAGTTTTACTCCCCATGCATAGGCATGACTTCTTTGTTTTCTTATGGGTCATAGCCGCTAGCTCCTTGTTTACATTAGCAGTCAAGCCTATGTCTTCACAACTCAAAATAATCGCAGCTTACAAAAAGACAAACAACAAATGAACAATTCCAGTCTGAAATGAAAAATAAAAGGTCCAAAGCTAGTGAAATAATAATATTCACATTAACTACCATCTTCTCTTGTCAACTTCACTGTCACTTCAGCTTGGTTGGCTACTACTTTCCGTAATCTATAAAACTTAATTTCTTCCACCCTTGTTGCCTGATTTTTTACACCTAAAATGTGATAGTAGTTCACCATTTTGAGAAGAAATAAAGCACCTCTAGTTGACACGAGTGGAGGAGAGGTGTAGATTTCCCTCTGGCATTGCCTCTGTCGCTCTAATGTATTCTTCATTCTTCTTCCTCATCTTACTTGCTTTCACCTTATTCCTCTTCTTTTCCTCTTTGCCGCTGACCCCCCCATCCCAAACGAAAAAAAATGACATTGGTTTAGGGTGATAAAATGGAAAACTGTGGCTTTACATTTCATCGGCGAGATGTGGGTGGAAGTGTGAATGTGAAGAGGAGGAAGAGGAGTAGAACGGGAAGAAGAAGACCAGCAAGAGAAAAACGGGAGAGAGAAAGTGAGTTTATTTGAGGGAACGGAGCCATAATGGAGCCTTTGTGTTTTGTTAAGAGCCATGAAATCACCCGAGTGACTGCAGGCATGTATGTACAGTACTGTGAAGAGACAGAGACACACGGAGAAGGTTGGTGGTCCAAGCCTATATTAGGTTTGGCACCTGGATAGGTACCCAAAAAGCTAGAAATGACTCTGCAAACAACATTCTTTCAATGACAAGTTTGAGGTATATAAAAACTGACATTGCAGGTGACCAATCACATTTGAGCGTTGGCCAAGCTCTGCTGTCATGCTGTCTTGTGTTCACTTTGTAATTACACAGTTTTATTGGTTGTAAAGTGTTGCCTAAATCCAACCTCACCTGGCTGTGTCCCAAAAATCTAATTAAGCTTGAGTGTGTGTGTTTTTCCTGAGCTGTAAACTCTGTTTAACTCAAAACTGAGTCAGCCTGGAAAATTAAAGATGCGGGAAAACAATATCCCCCAAGTTTTAGTGCCATTTCTCCATTGTCTGCATTTAAACCTTGTCAATTTATGTTTGGTTTATGTCCCAATTAAATAAGACAAGCTTCATTATGAGCCAAGCAAGCTTTCCGAACCTGTACTCGTATATTTAGCACATTATCTGTATGTTTTGTTTTAAAACCAATTTCCCAGAGAAATAAATAAATATCTGGCACAAAAGCTCTGCTCCAATCTATAAGGCTACGGCAAATACATTGATGTCTGCCATAGTGACTCGTCCAACCTACCTGGTAGTGGAAAAAACGGACATTAAAAGAATTTTAAAAAATGTAAAAATGTGTGGCTTTAGCCTCATGGAGGTGTGTTTATTTTATTTAAATCTATCTGTGTCTGAGCCACATTTACACACTGGTGTGGAATATCACAAATTCAGCAATCACTGCCAGAAATCACAAACTTTCTCTGCTGAAGTTGCAAGACCACAATATCACAGGTTATTAGAACCTCAGGTTTCCTATGCAAACTAAAAACATTTCCAAATAACAGAATGAACAGATGCCATTGTTTACAGTGATTTAATGCTGTCATGGTTACAAAAATACACAAATTATGCTAGGGATGTCACAAATTTAAAGGGAACAAGAGATCAGAAGAAAAGATTATTTTTATGATGCTTAGATATCACAGAATTTTCAACATTAGAAATCACATAAATTTTGTAAAACCACAGCATTTATTGAGAGCTTGACCAAAGAAAAATTCATTTATGATGCTTTTCCCTTTAATGACTATCAGTGTCCGAATCAAACCAGTTACCGGATGCATTTCCCATATAGAAATACAGTGGGGTAAAAAAAGTATTTAGTCAGCCACCAATTGTGCAAGTTCTCCCACTTAAAAGATGAGAGAGGTCTCCAATTTTCATCATAGCTATACCTCAACTATGAGAGACAAAATGAGAAAAAAAAAGTCCAGAAAATCACATTGTCTGATTTTTAAAGAATTTATTTGTAAATTATGGTGGAAAATAAGTATTTGGTCAATAACAAAAGTTCATCTCAATACTTTGTTATATACCCTTTGTTGGCAATGACAGAGGTCAAACGTTTTCTGTAAGTCTTCACAAGGTTTTCACACACTGTTGCTGGTATTTTGGCCCATTCCTCCATGCAGATCTATTCTAGAGCAGTGATGTTTTGGGGCTGTCGCTGGGCAACACAGACTTTCAACTCCCTCCAAAGATTTTCTATGGGGTTGAGATCTGGAGACTGGCTAGGCCACTCCAGGACCTTGAAATGCTTCTT
Organism: Pholidichthys leucotaenia; assembly: GCA_020510985.1. Taxonomy (NCBI): domain Eukaryota; kingdom Metazoa; phylum Chordata; class Actinopteri; order Cichliformes; family Pholidichthyidae; genus Pholidichthys; species Pholidichthys leucotaenia. Next base: position 64,020,587 of record CM035845.1, on the reverse strand, counting down.
ACGAAGCCACTCCTTCATTGCTCGGGTGGTGTGTTTGGGATCATTGTCATGCTGAAAGACCCAGCCACGTTTCATCTTCAATGCCCTTGCTGATGGAAGGAGGTTTTCACTCAAAATCTCACGATACATGGCCCCATTCATTCTTTCCTTTACACGGATCAGTCGTCCTGGTCCCTTTGCAGAAAAACAGCCCCAAAGCATGATGTTTCCACCCCCATGCTTCACAGTAGGTATGGTGTTCTTTGGATGCAACTCAGCATTCTTTCTCCTCCAAACACGACAAGTTGAGTTTTTACCAAAAAGTTCTATTTTGGTTTCATCTGACCATATGACATTCTCCCAGTCCTCTTCTGGATCATCCAAATGCTCTCTAGCAAACTTCAGACGGGCCTGGACATGTACTGGCTTAAGCAGGGGGACACGTCTGGCACTGCAGGATTTGAGTCCCTGGCGGCGTAGTGTGTTACTGATGGTAGCCTTTGTTACTTTGGTCCCAGCTCTCTGCAGGTCATTCACTAGGTCCCCCCGTGTGGTTCTGGGATTTTTGCTCACCATTCTCGTGATCATTTTGACCCCACGGGGTGAGATCTTGCATGGAGCCCCAGATCGAGGGAGATTATCAGTGGTCTTGTATGTCTTCCATTTTCTAATAATTGCTCTCACAGTTGATTTCGTCACACCAAGCTGCTTACCTATTGCAGATTCAGTCTTCCCAGCCTGGTGCAGGTCTACAATTTTGTTTCTGGTGTCCTTTGACAGCTCTTTGGTCTTGGCTATAGTGGAGTTTGGAGTCTGACTGTTTTAGGTTGTGGACAGGTGTCTTTTATACTGATAACGAGTTCAAACAGGTGCCATTAATACAGGTAACGAGTGGAGACCAGAGGGGCCTCTTAAAGAAGAAGTTACAGGTCTGTGAGAGCCAGAAATCTTGCTTGTTTGTAGGTGACCAAATACTTATTTTCCACCATAATTTGTAAATAAATTCTTTAAAAATCGGACAATGTGATTTTCCGGATTTTTTTCCCCTCATTTTGTCTCTCATAGTTGAGGTATACCTATGATGAAAATTGGAGACCTCTCTCATCTTTAAAGTGGGAGAACTTGCACAATTGGCGACTGACTAAATACTTTTTTGCCCCACTGTACTTCGAAGATAAGATGATGAGGTACCTCTGTACAAAAAACGGTGTCAAAAGACTGAACCATTTTTTGTGTAAATACATCCAAAGTCCAGTTTTGACTGAGTTATGGAATTTAAAGAGGTGCCGCGACATTATGCAAATTAGATGCGTAAATTTATTCCTATCTGAAACTTTGGATCATATTTTACATCTTTGACAGTAAGCCATTATCTCTTTCCACTTTCAAGTTATAGTCTTGGAAATCTGAACTATTTTATTGACAAAAAATATTTACCACTCTTGACCACTAGGGGGTATTTCGCAGTTTGGCAACATACACACTCTGAAGGTTAAGCCTTTACACCTGTGAAAATCACCTTGTTGTCAGTCCCTGCTTTAATAGAACATTTTATAAGCAGTTTCCAGAGCTAAATACAAAACAGCAAGAAAGCTTTATTAATTACCACAAGTTTAAGGTTATATATCAGTTTATCACAGACAGCATGATGCCTAATGTTAATGACACAATTGATTAAATATCTTACAACTGAATTACTGATCTGTTCCAACCCACAAACTAACATTAGGTGGAAGTTTTCTAGAAGTGCATTTTTTAACAATATAACTCAGAAAGGTAAACCTTCATATTCAGTATTCGCTGCACTTTCATTTCATTCATTCATTCATCTTCTTCCGCTTAATCCTTTTTCGGGTCGCGGGGGGGCTGGAGCCTATCCCAGCATCTTTGGGCGAGAGGCAGGGTACACCCTGGACAGATTGCCAGTCCATCGCAGGGCCAACACAGAGAGACAGACAACCATTCACTCTCACAGTCATACCTAAGGACTTAAGAGTGATATTTCAAGCCGTTTGATTTAATTTTGACGATTATGGTCGTAGGTTTCTGTCAAATCACAAATTGGGGTATTCTAATTAACCCAGATGCACTAATATTCAGAATGAGGGCTAATATTAACAAAGATGAAAAAGAGATAGCGACTCCTGTAATTCAGTCATTTACTGCATTCAACACATTAGCCATGATTTAAACTGCTCAGCCCTCAGCCACCAGACAGCTTATTGTCAAACAGGTAAGCTAACATAAACAGCACGTACTAACAGTACTGTCATTTTTCTAAAGCTTCAAACAGTTGTCCACTGAAAATAAGCAGTGCTAACTTTACGCGCTAAAACTTACCAAGCAGACGTTAATGTCGCGACTCCCAACTACCGCTGTTTCAGATGCTCACGCATCACTGTAGTGCTGCCATGATAGGAAAGGTCTGCCTTGCAAAGTCTGGATTTTACTTGTTTCCTTTTTTTTGGTTTGTTTTCTGTGAAATGTTCCCATACTACAGAAAGTTTGGGTCTGCTTTTTTTTTTTTTTTTCTTTTAAGCTCCGCTTTCTACATGTTTATCCTTCCACTTCGCCATGCTGTGCTCCTCTTCTTCTTCTCTGGAAATTGTTCATGCATGCCGGACAACAGAGGCGCTACTGCCCGCAGCAGTTCCGGTCATGCATTGCAGTTACAACTGAACATTTCCGTGGCATGCATATAAACTTTATAATTAAACAATTTGTTGACAATAAAAATCTTTGTTGACAAATTTTTACTGTCGACATTATCGACAGCGTTGACTAATCATTTCAGCCCCATAAGGGACAGATGTGTAGTTTTAATGATCAACTAGGTATGGCCAATCCCTGGAGCAGAATAAGCACACAAATAACCTTGAATGAGGCAATAGCTTTCTCTGTTCGCTGAAGCTAACTACCGCTATTGGAGGAGCCAACCATGCCAGATTAAAAAAGAAACTAAAGTAAAATAAACCACAACATTGTCTTGAATAATATACTGTATATGGTCAAGGGCTGGTAGATGATCCAGCTAGGATCACAGATATTGCATGGGGTGGGTGAGTGTGTACATTGTAAAGACGAGCAGTGAGCTAGCATACCACAACATCGATGTTACAGTGTCTCGGCAGATGGCAGACAGCCACACCATGGACGAACAGCGGCCTGAGACAAGGGACGTGATTGAGATTTTAAATTAAGGTGAATAGAACACAGTCAGCTATGTTAATTATGCTTATATGGCTAAAGAACATATAGTAGCTACCGCTATTATATGTTAGCTATGTTGAGAGTTGATGCCAACACTACAAAACCAAACTTTATGGTGAAACGTAACATTTAAAGTTACATTATATGCAATAACCATTGCAATAAATGTGTACCTTTGTTATTGAGTGTTTGGTACAATTACTACTGCTCTTTAGGAAAAAGTTCCACACGTTGGTCAATATAAATTTCTTCAATACAAAAAAAAGGATCCAATTACTTGAGTAACCGTTCGATTATAGTGACAAATTACTTAATTACTAAAATAATTGATAGCTGCAGCCCTAGTTATCACAATACTTGGGCCGTGATGCAATGTTATCACAATATTTGCAATATGTTGAGTATTGCGATATCATATACTACAATTTCTCATCCCGATCTTTGCCTTGTTCAACTCTCAGCTAGATCTGAGCAGTCACTCCTTTGCTGTGCTGACTTAACCAGACAGTGAGCAGTAGGCACCATCTAGGGGACTGAAAATTCACCAGATGGTGCTAAATGACTGACTGGACCAAAAGAGACAGGCGTGGAAGACTTCTGTTGTTGCTCCACATGCCAACAGGCATAATGGGCAGTAAGTAATCACAACACTGATGTGTCTGAATCAATATAGTATCACCCATAACAAAGTATGATGATACCATGATGTATCAATTTTTCTCCCCACCCCTAGTGGGCCACATCAGAGTGACAGGGTTTTCCAATTGTTACTTATGCCAGATATCCAAATTCATATGCAAAAGCAGTAAAAAGTTCAAATTTCATCATCTGTCTCCTTTAAGTAAACAGTATTTTGACCATGTGTTCTAAAGCCTGAGTTGATGTACAAACACTGATACCACCATCCAAACTTCTGACATCTCCTCTGATGTCAAAAACTAGCTTTAATACTGATCTCAGAGCTATAAATGTTTACAGACCTGACAGAACTGGAGCAGGAACAATCAACAGAGGGAGAGTTGAAGAGGAGGTTAAACTATGAGCAGCAAACAAAAAAAAACCAACAATAGCAAACAGTGTTAAAACAGTTGCTCAAAATAGAAAATCATATGACAATCACAACCACTTTAATAGATCAAATCAGCACTTTTTTTTTTTCCCCCTGGGAGTGGACATCAGGCAGCCGGGACAGAACAAGGTAGCTCTATCTGTTATTGGCTTGGATCAACAGACACATGACAAACTTAAGTGGAAAAAGTTTTTTTTAGTGTGGGGTCAAAATCAGCTGAAAAGCTTCAATGTTCTTTGTCGCTGCTTGTCCCATGTTTCTGGAATGCAGCCGATTAGATTGAACACAATTTCCCAAAAAGACACAGCCACCTTGTGTGTGTTTTTTTATTAAACGACAGCAGGGCGCTTTTCTACAGGCAGCCATGGATTGTGTGACATAAGTAGGGCGGCGCGATTATGGTCAAAATGATGATCGCGAGTATTTTGATCAATATTGAAATCACGATTATTAATCACGATTATTCATTAGCTTTAGGAAAAACACAGATTACATAAAATTCAGTTTTTTTATTCATCCTACTTGTCAATCGCTAGATGAAGCCTGTGGCCAAAGCACTGGAGCCTCGTCCATTTATTTAGAGAAGCTGCCTTGACGACATATTCTGCTTGACCATGCAGACCCATCAAGGATACGCTTAAGGTCAAGGTCAACAGCCTAGGAGGAGTAATGTTTTTCATGAAGTAGTAAATGCCCAGATTTCCTGGGCTTTGACAATGACTTTGACCTTAACCTGGATGCACACCTACGTGAGGAGCATTTTGAGTGAGTTTGATCTGTAAATACCCAGGAAGAATTGTGACTGCTGAGTAATGTGGACGGAAGGAGGGCTAGATGGTCGGAAGCCGCAAAGAGAGATTTGAATATTTTTTCTACTGTAATGCTTTCTTGGATAGGATTTTAGAATAACTGGATAGCTTTTAGAATAACTGGATAGCTAAACTGGATAGCTTTTAGAATAACTCTTCTACCTTTAACTGACATTAAATATTTTACCTTATCCCACACATCCTCCGCTTCCTCATCATTATCTAACCAATATTACAAACTCCACCCATCCATTTATTTTCTACCACTTTTCCGGAGGTCCAGGTCGTGGAGGTAGCAGCTCAAGCAGTGAAGCCCAGGCTTCCCTCTCCCTGGCTACCTGCTCCATCTCTTCAGAGAGGATACCAAGGCATTCCCAGACCAGCTGGGAGATGTAGTCTCTCCAGCGTGTCCTGGGTCTGCCCTGGGGTCATCGCCCAGTGGGATGTGCCCGAAACACCTCAAGTGGGAGGTGTCCAGGAGGCATCCTGATCAGATGCCAAAACCACCTCAATTGGCTCCTTTCAATATGGAGGAGCAGCGGTTCTACTCCGAGCCTCTCCTGGATGACTGAGCTCCTCACGCTATCTCTGAGGGTGAGTCCAGCAATCCTATGACGAAAGCTCATTTCAGCCGTTTGTATCCGCGATCTCACTATTTTGGTCATTACCCAAAGCTCATGACCATACAGTAGGTGAGGACAAGAATGTAGACTGATTAGTAAATCGACAGCTTTGCTTCAGAGCTCAGCTCCCTCTTCACCATAACAGACCAGTACAACGTCCGCATCACTGCAGAGGCTGCCCCGATCCGTCAATCTCTCGCTCCATTCTCCCCTCGCTTGTGAATAAGACCCCGAGATACTTAAACTCCTTCACTTGGGGCAAGAGCTTGTCCCCATCCCGGAGAGGACAATCCACCTTTTTCCGGCTGAGGACCATGGACTCAGACTTGGAGGTGCTGATTCTCATCCCAGCCTCTTCACACTCAGTAGCAAACCACCCCGGCAAGGCCTGTAGGTCATTGGTCGATGAAGCCAATAAGACAACATCATCTGAAAAGAGCAGAGATGAGATCCTGTGGTCACCGAGCATGACACACACCAATCCTTGGCTGAGGCTAGACATCTTGTCCATAAAAATTATGAAGAGGATCGGTGACAAAGGGCAGGCCTGGCGGAGTCCAACTCTCACCGGAAACGAGTTTGACTGGGTGTTGGCAATACAATCCAAACTCCTGCAACAGTTGTATGGGGACCGGATAGCTCGTAACAATAAGCCCGATACCCCATACTCCCAAAGTACCCCCCACAAGAGGCCATGAGGGATGCGGTTGAATGCTTTCTCCAAGTAAACAAAACACATGTGGACTGGTTGGGCAAACTCCCACAATCCCTCAAGGATTCTTGAGAGGGTAAAGAGTTGGTCCAGTGTGCCACGGCCAGGATGAAAACCACATTGCTCCTCCTGAATCCGAGGTTCGACCAGTGGTCGGACTCTCCTCTCCAGTACCCTGGCATAGACCTTCCCAGGGAGGCTGAGGAGTGTGATCCCCCTTAAGTTGGAACACACCCTCCAATCCCCCTTTTAAAAAAGAGGAACCACCACCCCAGTTTGCTGTGCAAAAGGCACTGTCCTCAACCTCCACGCAACATTGCCGAGGCGTGTCAACCATGACATCCCCACAACATCCAGGGCCTTGAGGTACACAGGGCGAATCTCGTCCACCCCCAGGGCCCGGCCACCAAAGAGTTTTTTAACCACTTCAGTGACCTCAGTCCCTGTGATGGGTGAGTTGTCACCCTTGTCCTCAAGCCCTGCTTCCTCTGTGGAATGCGTGTCAATAGGATTGAGGAGATCCTCGAAGTATTCCTTCCACCACCCAACGATGTCCCCAGTGGAAATCAGCAACGCTCCAGCCGCACCATGCACAGTGTAGACAGGGAGCTGCTTCCACCTCCTGAGTCGCTGGACAGTTTGCCAGAATCTCTTTGAGGCCAACCTCTTGTTCCATGTCCTCACCAAACTCCTCCCACACCCAAGTTTTTGCTTCAGCAACCACCCAAGCTGCACTCCGCTTGGCCTGCCGGTACACCTCAGCTGCTTCAGGAGTCCCACAAACCAACCAATCTCGATAGGATTTCTTCTTCAGCTTGATGGCCCCCCTCACCACTGGTGTCCACTTCTTGGTTTGGAGGCTGCCACCATGAGATGCACCAACAACCTTGCGGCCACAGCTCTGGGCATCTGCTTCGACAATGGTGGTGGAGAACATGGCCCATTCAGACTCCATGTCTCCAGACTCCCTCGGAATGTGGTTGAAGCTCTTCCAGAGCTGGGAGTTGAAGACCTCCTTGACAGGGGCCTTAGCCAGACGTTCCCAGCACACCCTCACTATATGTTTAGGTCTACCAAGTCTGAGTGGCGTTCGCCCCTGCCATTGGATCCAACTCACCACCAGGTGGTGATCAGTTGACAACTCTGCACCTCTCTTTACCCAAGTGTCCAAGACATGTGGACGCAGGTCTGACATGACAACAAAATCGATCATCAACTTGCGACCTAGGGTGTCCTGGTGCCAGGTGCAGATATGGACACCCTTATGCTTGAACACGGTGTTCATGATGGACAAACTGTAGTTAGCACAGAAGTCCAATAACTGAACACTCGGGTACAGATCGGGCAGGCCGTTCCTCCCAATCATGCCCCTCAAGGTCTCACTGTCCTTGCTCACATGTGCATTCAAGTCCCCCAGTAGGACAATGGAGTCTCTAAGAGGAGCACTCTCCAGCACCCCAGTCAGAGATTCCAAAAAGGGTGGGTACTCTGAACCATCATTTGGTGCATAGGCACAAATGATGGTCAGGACCCGTTTCCCAACCCAAAGGCGCAGGGAAACTACCCTTTCGTCTACTGGTGGATAACTCCAATGTGGAGGCAGCAAGGCAGGGGGATACAAGAATACCCACCCCTGCCCATCACCTCTCACCTGGAGCAACTCCAGAGTAGGCCAAGCTCCAGCCCCTCTCTAGGAAACTGCTTCTAGAACCGGAGTGAGCCCAACTATATCTAGCCGGTATCTCTCAACCTTGTGTACCAGCTCCAGCTCCTTCCCCACTAGAGAGGTGACGTTCCACATCCCAAAAGATAGTTTTGAAAGCTGGGATCAGACTGTAAAGGTCTCTGCCTTCGCCTGCCACCTGATCCACATAGCACCAGACCCCCATGGTCCCTACTGCAGGTAATGAGCCCACTGGAGGGCAAACCCATGTAACTCCTTCGGGCTGAGCCCGGCTGGGTCCCATGGGCAGAAAACCAGCCACCAGGCGCTAGCCACCAAGCCTCTTCCCCAGGCCTTGCTCCAGGGTGGGGCCCCAGTAACCCCATACCGGACGGGGTACACTAAATCCTTGATTTTTTTGTTTATTATGGGAGTCTGTTGGATCACTCTTAGTCTGACCCTTAAATATTTTACCTCATCCAGCAAATCAAACATCCTCCACTTCCTCATCATTATCTAACCAATATTACAAAATTATTAGCAAATTTTGTATAACAGCCCGTATCACTGACACAGCCTCCATCTGGAAACACGTCTGATTTCACCCACATTTATCAGCCTACTTGCTGCCTACACAGAAATGTCACAGTTTTTGTATGACACAGCAACAAACAAGAATCAAAGCACATCAGATGAAAAATTATAACTTCATCCCCTCTAAGGCGAAATCCAACCTCACACAGGTGCTGACTTAACTTTTACATATTTACAGTTCTGGGGGTAAAAGCTGACTTTGAAGTTTGTGTTGCCTCAGGCCCGCTTATGTCATTATCAACTAAAGCACACAATCCCAGGGACTTCCTCTCATATTTCAGGTATACGCTACAGTCAAAGCACCTGCCTGTTCAACATGGCACCCACACAAACACTTTAAACCACAAAAAAAAAGGTGTCACCTTCCTAAAGAGTACAGGCTTCAACACATCATCATATTTATAGCCAGAAATATGAAATCTGCCAAGTAAAAGGTTTTACATGCTGTTCTGCTCTGGAAAGATGCAATTTGAGAAACATGTGAGTCTTAAACAGCTGAATTATTAAGAGTAAAGTGATCTTTCAACATCAGTAATAGGAAAGATTTTTCTCATAAATTTGCAACTTTTTTATATCTTTTTCCCCATAAATTAACAGTTTTTCTTACAAATTGTGGTTGTTTCTCTTACAAATGTCTTTTTTCTTGTTAATTTGTGTGGGTTCTCTCTTAAATATGCAGCTTTTGTGTAATCCTGGCTGATAAGCACATCTGTCGCAAGGTCTGTGGTGGACTTATGTCAGTCGGTGCATCGTGACATGCACTACACAAAGAGCAGCGATAAATAAACCTATCATCTGGTCAGTCACTGCAACAGATACTGGAGTCAGTTTGTCCTGGCCTGTCCTTGCCACTGATAATACCTCTATCTGCCAAGAATGTGAAGCTAGTCCAGCAAAAGCCAGCGGTACTCAAATACTTTGCAAGCTGTTTCATGAAATGGTCAGTCAGAAGGCAACTCATACCAGCTCGGACGTCACCCGGGTTAACAAGGTCAGGAGTTCCTGGCAGCAGAAGGCGAAGGACAGAGCTGCATGGAGGAATCTGATCAGACCTAAATGAAACAGTCATTGTCGCCCCCGACAGACTGCTATGATGATGATGATGTGTAAATCAGACACTTATTTCTTCTAAATTATATTTCATTTCCACAAAAATGTATACATTTTATTTAATCAAATGAGCAACATTTTCATTATAAATTTGGTAATATTATTCTTGTAAAACATATTGTTTTTGATGTAAATTTAACACCGTTTCTCCTCAAAACGGTAACCTTTTCCTCAAATTCTGTTGCATTTTTTTTTCATGAATTTGAAATTATTTTTTCATACAGCCGTCATTTTTTGTTTCTAAATTTTCTTCTTTTTGAATGTAAATTGGAGATCTTTCTTTTCTCAAATTTTGTGACATTTTTCTCATAAATTTGCAAACATTTTCCTTTTTATGTAAATTTGGCATTTTTCCTCATATAGTTACAATCCTTTTATCATAAATTTGTGACCGTTTACTTGTAAATTTGCAGTATTTTTCTCATAAACGTCCATTTTTTTATTATTTTTTTTTTTTTACTGTTTTTCTTTGTTTTGGATGTTAATTGGCCACCTTTTTTTCTTATAAATTTTGGAGACATTTTCCACGTAAAGCCTACTTTTCTTTTTTCTTTTTTAAAGTTTTCTACTTTTAGGATGAAAATTTGACATCCTTTTTATCATATATTGGCAATTATTTTCTCATAAATTTGCAGCATTTTTCTCTTATTTTTCTTGTAAAATTTCTTATTGCATGCAAATTGAACATCTTTTTCTCAAATTTTGGAAGATGTTACTCATAAATTTATAGATATTTTCCTATTAAATTTTCTACTTTTTGCTTAAAAATTTGACATTTCTCTAATACTTGTAAATATTTTCTCATTTTTTTTAATGGTTTTGTCATGGGGGTGCACTGGTTATGGGCAAAAAAGTACCTGAACCAGCCAAAAGAGAAGGAAAACACTTCTCCCAAACTTTTAGTAATCTCATCAGCCATCCAGCACAGACTTCAGCAGAGCCCTACCGACTACAGTCACAAGTGTGTGTTTGTGTTCCTACAAGAAGAGGCACAAACCGAGCATCAGTGGGCACTCTCCACTGAAAGACCCTTTGTTTAGTTGGTCACAAAACTGAAAAAAAGGAGCTTGAGCATGACTGAGCCAGAGGGCTGAGCTGAAATAGCCCTGGATGTATGTGTGTGTGTGAGAGTGGACAAAAGGCAGTGATGTTAATATTAAAGCAAATGACAAACGAGCATGCATGAAAATGTGGCTTTGGGTGGTTAAACAAATGTAGCAGGAAAAGAGGAACTAATAATGAGGGAGGTTTCAGTGTGGAGAATTTCAGAGAAGTGAGACTGAAGGAAGAAAAGTTTCACCATTTATCAACAAAACAGCAAAGTCACCCACAGTCTCACCAACACTGCTGACTTCATAATAACCAGTGTGTTCTGCAGCTGTAAATCTACATTACGGACAATCTGAGCTGCTGTGTGACCAAATCAATCAGGAAGCATGGGTCCATTTGTGTCTGAGTGTGACACAAGTGAAAGTTTATGAAACAACTACGGTTTCATCTCTAAAGGCTTGTACTGGAGCCTTTATAGGACCACTATCAGCAGAAGAGGAACTCTTTCAGGAACTAAGTACACCAAGGCCATATATAAAGCTGGTGGTGGTAATGCACCTGTAAGCTGCATTACCACCAGATTGTTCAAATCTAAAAGAACAAGAAGAAGTATTTCCCACCGAGATGAAGGGCTCTCAATAGAAATATTAAGTAAATTCTAATCTAAAAGTTCACCTACATTAGTACACACTGCTTGAAAGCCTTGTTTATACTCCACTTCTGCTCTGTGCATCTAATATGCGTGTACGTTTTGGACAAGGCTGGTGCGCACACGGCAGTATATATGCTTCATTTTTTTTTTTTTTCATCCGCTAGGCCAAGCGTCACCTGCAGTTTCACCCCAGCCCAATGGGTAGCGCAAATGCGCTGCCAGGCCAGTTTGTTCACCAGCTACCTTTGGTGGAATGGAATAAAGAAGCTAAAAAAGAGAAAGAGGTGAACATATAATATTGTGCTTTTGCTTCTGTGTCTTCATTTTTGTTTTCCTCGTCGTCTTCTTTGTCTACTTTGAGTAGGCAACACGCGCAGACAACACAGTCACAAATTTTGGGCTGCACACGCTCAGCCACGGGGGGGGGGGGGGGGGGGGGGCTTCGCAGAGCCTAGTGGACTGGAGATGACGACGTAATTTTCGTCACAGAAGCCTCATGCTCAAGCAGACTCGCAGAATGGAGGTGAAGCATAAACCCAACTTAAGAGTGGCACCATTAAAGTTTTCATCAATGAATCTCCCCCCAAAAAAGTCAAATCTCAAACTTTCCAGGAAAAGGTCCCAAATTTACATCAAACAGGTCCAATATTAGCAAGAAAAAAATTACTGTAAGTTAAAGAAGCATAAATAGACAAGAATAAGAGTTGGAAATTTATGTGACAAAAGTCTCAGATTTATGTGGAACAAGTACAAATTTTCAATATGTGGGGAAAAAGTTATTCATTTAAGTGAGGAAAATTGCAAATTTGTGACAAAAATCATAAAGCTGACAAGAGAAAAAGTCAACAAATTTACATGAAAAATTCAAAAAATTACATTAAAAAAATCTTTTGGATTTTTTTTTTTTTTCCAAATTTGCAATTTTTCATGAAAAACAAAATCATAAACTTGGGAGGAAAAAAACTGCAGATTGGCTTGAAAAAGGTCGCAAAATAAGAAGGGAAAATTCACCTAATGACAAGTGTGTACAGACTTGTTTTACACTCATAATAGGCCTCAAATGACTATTTTGGCAAAAGATCCATCAAAATGTTTCCTTCTATATATAGCAGAGGTTTCAGATTCCTGACTGAGCTCATTACATATGCCAGAGAGAAAACATTTTTACTAACAGAATTTTGGAATAGCAGAGTGGGAGGAGTTGGATATCTAAATCAGAAAGCTTGGAGTAGAAAAGCTGCCATTTCTGACAGAAGGTTCTTCAGAAAAAGTGCCTGGGTGGATATTTTCAGGGACATCAGGCAGTAAGCACACCCTCGAGGGTAAACCCTGAGGATGAGGGATTATGGGTCCCATCTGGTACTGGGATATTCTAGAAAGAGCTGGAGGAGACTTATGCCAATATTGGATCAGTTGACTAGTCCGAACTGCATCATTTAAGTCTCAAAAAGAAGGTAAAACAACTAGCACTCCAATAACTAGTTGATTAATCAATTAGTCAATTGACAGAAAAATAATAACTTGAAAATTGACTAATCACCTATATACACTTTTCAATCCATTTCCATCTTACAAGAAGAAAAAATCTGAGAAAAAAAATTATGTGAAAAAAGTTACAAATTTACAAGAAAAAGCTGCATATTTATGACAAAAAAACTGGCAAATTTACAAGGAAGATGCAATGTAAAGTTATGATAAAGAAAAGATGCAAGTTATGGGAACATCCATCCATCCATCCATCCTCTACCGCTTTTCCGGAGGTCCGGGATGTGGAGGCAGCAGTTCAAGCAGAGAAGCCCAGACTTCCCTCTCCCCAGCCACCTGCTCCAGCTCTTCAGCGAGGATACCAAGGCGTTCCCAGACCAGCTGGGAGACATACAACCCTTTTCCACTAGTACCTGTTTGGCTCTACTCACTTCAATTCGGCACGCTTTGTAGGCTTTTCCATTAGTACCTGGTACCAGCTTCCAGGTGCTTTTTTCGTACCCATCTGATTCAGGTTCCAAGGGAGCTGAGTCGAGCTGAAAATGTGACATCAACAGACTGCAGGCCACTGATTGGTCAGGGCGTAACATCATGAGAGTGACGTCTTCAACAGAATCTCCAGCCACCATTTGCAAAGATTTGTCCGTGAGCCAGCAAGCAAGCATCAGTATAAACAATGACGATACAATGGCATCACAGAAATCAACACCGTGGTCCAGTAGACTTTTCTGTGCCTTTGGCTGATGAGAGAATCCAGACGGAACTAGACGGAACCACCCGAAATGCATTTACGGCTGCCGACCGGCAAATAACGGGAGCACCCGACCACAGCAGTTGAAAGCCGTGATATTAGGATATACAGTATAAGATGGTGAGTGATGTAATATGATGTGATACTATGCATCTTTTACGTTATTTATCCCAGTGGTGGAAAGCTCACTTTGAACAAACAACAACATTGTCTCCTGTCTGCAGAGAATGAGCTAGCTAGTTAGCCATCAATGCTAACTCTGGTTAAAAAACTGCAGCTAAATCCTAGTTAAAAAGGTGTTTTTTTAGATGTTGCACTTTCGTGCTGTGCATGTACTTAAGTTGTGTGTATTTTCGTTCTAGAGTCCGACCAGCATCTGCTTTGATGCCACAACGTAGCACGACACAGCAATGCGTTATGACTGGTAAGTTGCACACCCTGTTGTTTTTTTAGTAGTGGTGGACAAAGTACTCAAATCCTTTGCTTTTTAAGTTAAAGTATAAAGTGCCAAAACTAAAGTAGCACAATTTCCACTTAATATGAAAGGGACTGAACTGAGATTTATTGGATTGTGTGAATATTAATTACAGCATAATTGAAGATGAATGGGACATCCAATACAGTATTAGCCACTGTTTAAGAGCCACTTGTTTATCGTTTGTCAGATCACTTGGGTGATCTTTTATCAGTTATATTCATAATAGTGTATCTTGCACTTTGGGGAATGGGAGTTGTTCAGTCACCATTATAATTAAGTTTATAGTCTATCGTCAAACTCATGCAGTAATAGGACACATTACAAATATCTGAGACCCACTGTAGTACATCCTTTTATAGTTTAGCAATACAAGTACAAAACACTGCCCACACGTGGAGCCAGGGCAAGAAGAGCCACAGCAGTGACAGAGTGGTGGCTAAACTTTTATTGATAAAAATTACATATTTTGACTGCGCGACTCCATACTCAGGGATGCACACCTTCAGTTAAAGTACTAGATTCCATTCAACTGAAGGTATTAACTCTTTCTGATTGCTGAGGTCACAGTAAAAAATGATTTTAAACGAAACCCAGCCCTTATAAAATCTCCTGAAGCGCGGCTACATGAAAATTGTGGTTAAATATAACAACAAAGTACTTTTTTGTCAAATTCAACCGCTGGCTTTTAGCAACAAGTGTATTTCCCAAATATGGTTTAAACTTGCTTTAGTTAACCACCACCCATTTCTGTCTTTCGTCTAGGCAAGAGGAAAACCACCCACGCCAAACCGGACCATGCGTCGCTATTTACAGAGATGCAGGCTGAAGATCTGCTGAACCAGGACCAGTGTGAGCAGCACATCCAGTTGCTTCTCAGTGAGGCAGCGTGGCCAGCGTGTGTGACCCATTCTAAGTTTTTTTTGTTTTTTTTTTTGTTTTTTTTTTGTTTTTTACAGTTTAGAGTTTGAATTTTGCACATAATAAATAATCTGGAATTTGCTGCTGATTGTAATAAACAATTTAGTGACTTATGTGTTTGCATCATGATTTTCTATTTTGTTTGTTAAGATACCGGTGGGAAAAGAGTCAACAGTACAAACCATTTATCAGTGACGTTGAAAATAATGGCTCATTTTTCAGAAAAAGTAACCAAAAACAATTATTTTATTTACTGAAGACTGCATTGTTGAATGTGCCAGTGCAGAAAACACTGCACACTTTAGTGATAGTACCAGTGTATGGAGGAATTCGGGGCCATATTAGCATCTGTATTTCCCAATAATGGATTAGGGCAGGGGTGTCCAATCATGTGCCATGGAGGGCCAAGACCCTGCAGGCTTTACCTCCAACCAGTATCTTCAACAACAGATTCCACTGAATTTCTTCCACTGACTGCTGATCAGTGAAAACAACTGCTGAAGAGACTGGGTAGAAGAGAGAACCTGCAGGGTCTGGCCTTCGATGGCACATGATTGGACACCCCTGGGTTAGGGGTTAATGGGATTTAACATTTTAATACAAACTGCTTTATGGTTCATAATTCTGTTGGCAGACTTACACCAAACCAAAAGTGATTTCTCAAACTGCTGGATTGTTATGAGACAGCTTTTCCAATCTTTTAGTATTTAATTTATGTCACTTGGTGGTAACCTTCACACATAAAACAGAAGTGGAGACACATCTGCAAAAGTACAAAGGTTTATTGTCAAAATTCCCAGTGCAATACTAAATGAACACATGTATAGTACATTGTTGATGCAGAGAATATATATTTATACAGTACATGTATATATCCAGTAAATCCATGTATTTCTCCATGTAACTTGTAACTTAAATGCATCATAATTGTTAAATATATCTTATTATAACTAACTCAGTACTGTTTACCTGTTGAAATATATATTTTATGGCTAATATAACCACATAACTACAATATGGCACCTGGCGATCAAGTTTTGGCTGCAAATCACTTTTTGCCACGACACCACCGGCTGGAGCATTTACATCCCATGAGGTCTCAACAGTCTCTGTGATTTTCACACAGATCAGAGCAATTTGTTGCACAGGAAGTTTAACGTTTCTACAGACATTCTGAAGTTCTGTAACCACTGAGTGTTTGTGAAGCTGGGGTGACATCAGTGAGAGGCTGTGTTGAACACCCAGAGCCACGGTTTGAAGCGGTAACTTTGCCACAAGAGAGCCATCTCAAACACACACAACATACATATTTTAGTACCTAATAGCAATGACTTGCCAACATTACAATGTAGTATGGCGGACTTAAAGCAAACTAGCATTAGCAATCATTAGCTTACCTTCATATGTAATCTAGTTCGTATCCTCACGTCTTCAGCTCTATGGCTTCCTAAACACTCCAGTACTTTTCCAGAGTGTTTCACCTCGCTGCCTGTAGCCTTCTCTGGCTCTCCTTTTTTGCCTTTACTCTGACAAAAAGCCAGAGACCGAGCAGTCGCCTCATAATCTGCCATCTTGTGTTTTGCTTGTGTCGCGTGTTTTACGTCAATGGAGTGTGGCGCCGCCTTGATGTAAAAATAAAATCCCACCCACCCCAGGTGGTAAGCTGGATTCATGCTGCACCTCTGCTGTCCGTGTATGTGTAACCAGAAACCTCATGTGACAAAATTTACATCAAGCAGTGTTTCTTCGTTGGTGAAAATCCTGGCGCACTGGCGCTACCTAACAGGAGGGAGTGAAACTACAAATGATGGTTGTGCGCATGCACCAACCGCTTGGCCTGGGCAGATGAAAAAAGTGAGCATGAACTTCGACCAACGGCCGGACTCTCCTCTCCAGTACCTTGGCTAAGACCTACCCAGGGAGGCTGAGGAGTGTGATCCCTCTAAAGTTGGAGCACACCCTCCGGTCCCCCTTTTTAAAAAGAGGAACCACCACCCCGGTTTGCCATGCCAAAGGCACTGTCCCCAACCTCCACACAATGTTGCAGAGGCGTGTCAACCATGACAGCCCTATAACATCCAGGGCCTTGAGGTACTCAGGGCGAATCTTGTCCACCCCCGGGGCCTGGCCACCAAAGAGATTTTTAACCACCATGGCGACCTCAGCCCCTGTGATGGGCGAGTTGTCCCCCTCGTCCACAAGCCCTGCTTCCTCTGTGGAAGACGTGTCAGTGGGATTGAGGAGATCCTTGAAGTATTCCCTCCACCAACCGACGATATCACCAGTCGAAGTTAGCAATGCGCCATCCGCACCACACAGTGTGGGCAGCTCCCTCCTGAGCCACCGACAGTTTGCCAAAATCTCTTCGAGGCCGACCAAAAGTCTTGTTCCATGGTCTCACCAAACTCCTCCCACACCTGAGTTTTTGCTTCAGCAACCACTCGAGCTGCACTCCACTTGGCCTGCCAGTACAACTCAGCTGCTTCAGGAGTCCCACAAGCAAACCAAGCTTGATAGGACTCCTTCTTCAGCTTAATTATAGTTATGGGAACAAAAGTTGCAAATTTGTGAAAGAAAAACCCCCCCACAAATTTGGAAAAAAGTTACAAACTTAAAAGAAAAAGTAGCAAATTATGAGAAAAAATTGCAAATTCACAAGAAAGTTCCAAGTTATGTGAACTAAACTGGCAAGTTTGTGAGAAAAAGTTGCAAATTAATGAGAGAAAAGTTGCAAATGTACTAGAAATCATTTGCGAATTCGTAAGAGTTGTAAATTTACAAGGAAAAAAGTCCTGAATTTACTATAAAAAAGTTGCAAGTTTGTGAGAAAAAAGCAGCAAATTTATGAGAAAAAAAGTCCAAATTTATAAGAAGAGTTGCAAATTTACAAGGAAAAAAAATTCCCGAATTTATGATAAAAAAAAGTTGCAAGTTAGGACAATGAAAGTTGCAAGTTTGTGAAAAAAAAGGTGCAAATGAATTTATAGCAAAAAGCTGCAAGTTTAGGAGAAAAACACTGCAAATTAACAAGAAAAAAAGCTGCAAATTTACAAAAAAAAACACTAAATCTATGAGCAAAAATTCCCATTTGAGGAGAAATATGCACATTTACAAGAAAAATGGAAAAAAAAAATTGAGATAAATGCTGCAAGTTTAAGAGACAATTAATTGAAGGTAATTTTAATTCTCCCCACAAAAATGTAGAGGGTGAATTTAGCTTGGAACCCCCCCAAGTGGCTGAGGGGGGCCAACTGGATTTTTATAGCTAGAAACGGCTCTGCAGGGAAGACTGGGGGAGGAAAAAAAAAAAAAAAAAAAAGGAGATGGGAAAATGGCACTGAGGAGAAGACTGAGACAGATCCTGTGGTGTAAACGGGGAGATGGAAAGAATGAAGATAAAGACGACACGGAGGAAGGGCGAGCTTCAGCTGAGACGTTATTTTTAGGCGAGGAGGCTGCGGCGTTTCAAACACACAAACGGATGTAAACACGGCACATAGTTCACCATTAGCCTGCAGCTCTCCTGACACATGACAGAGACAAACACAAAGCCTGCAGGCCACAGAACATACAGGGAAGTCAGCAGACACACACACACACAGAGTCTGACTGCACGCCCAGCCACTCCAGCCTCATCTGGCTGCAGCAAAAAAACAATGAGCCAAGTTCCCACCGCAAGGTACCAGAACCTTTTTAGGAGGACTGTCAGTGGAGGAGCTCTTTCAGGGAAGATGTGTTTTGTGGGACCTCTTCTTTACTGCAGTCTCACCAAGCTCTTACATATGAAGAGCAACACAGCAAAAAGGCCCAAATGACAGTGACTGCTGGCAAGATGGACTACAACATTATTGCAAAATTTGGAATTTTTTTTCTTGTAAATTTGCATCTTTTTCTTATTTCAATACTTTCATCAGATGATTCTGTAGCATTTTCTAAGAAATATGAGTTTTGTCTCATTAATTTGTGAATTTTCTTCTGCTACTTCTGCTGTAAATTTGATACTTTTTTTCATCAATTTACAACTTTTTCGTTGAAATTCTGGCTTTTTATCCATACAGATTTGTCCGTTTTTCATCTGAATTTGTCAAAATTTTTCAACTAAATTTGCAGCTTTTTCCCTCATAAGGCTGCATGTCCAGTGTTTTTTTGTTTTTTTTTTTCTGCTGGGAGCATCCATTTTCTCTGAACCTCTTTTTCAGTGTTCCAAAAAACACATACATGCAACTTCTCTCATAAATCTGCAACATTTTCTTCATGAAGTTTTTTTTTTTTTTTTTTGCATAAATTTATAACAGTTTTCACCTACATTTGTGACTTTTTCACCTGAATTTATTTTTTTCCACCTAAATTTTTGAATTTTTCTTCATGAATTTGCAATTCTTTACTCATAAATTTGCTGTATCTGTGTGTGTGTTATATCAAAGTCAGAAAAACAAGTCAATGGTCATGGGTTAATGAGCCACAGGTTGTGACACCAGCATCACATGAAGACTCCCAAAAAGGGATTTTGGGGGACTAAAATGGTTTCTGATAATACCGCATAGTCCCTTGTACTAACCGCGTTCCTGCTGCATAAACAATGCTTAAAAGGGATATGTGTGTGTATATTTTTTATTTTTTTTGGGGGGGGGGGGGGCGCGGCGGCACACACACACACACACACAGAGTGGTGTGAAAAAATGTTTGCCCCCTTCCTGATTTCTCATTTTTTTGTATGTTTGTCACACTTAAATATTTCACATCAAACAAATTTAAATATTAGACAAAGATAACACAAATAAACACCAAAATGCAGTTTTTAAATGAAGGTGTTAATTATTAAGGGAAAAGAATCCAAACCTACATGGCCCTGCATGAAAAAGTGATTGCACCCTAAACCTAATAACTGGTTGTGCCACCCTTAGCAGCAACAACTGCAATCAAGCGTTTTGCGAACCTCTTACAGCGCTGTGGAGGAATTTTGGCCCACTCATCTTTGCAGAATTATTGTAATTCAGCCACATTGGAGGGTTTTCGAGCATGAACTGCCTTTTTAAGGTCATGCCACAGCATTTCAATCGGATTCAGTTCAGGACTTTGACTAGGCCACTCCAAAGTCTTCATTTTGTTTTTCTTAAGCCATTCAGAGGTAGACTTGCTGATCTGTTTTGGATCACTGTCCTGCTGCAGAACCCAAGTGCACTTCAGCTTGAGGTCATGAACAGATGGCCGGATATTCTCCTTCAGGATTTTTTGGTAGACAGCAGAATTCATGGTTCCATTTACCACAGCAAGTCTTCTAGTTCCTGAAGCAGAAAAATGCCCCCAGACCATCACACTACCACCACCATATTTTACTGTTGGTATGATGTTCCTTTTCTGAAATGCTGTGTTACGCCAGATGTAATGGGACACACACCTTCCAAAAAGTTTAACTTTTGTCTTGTCAGTCCACAGAGTATTTTCCCAAAAGTCTGGGGGATCATCAAGGTGTTTTCTGGCAAAATTGAGATAAGCTTTTATGTTCTTTTTGCTCAGCAGTGGTTTTCGTCTTGGAACTCTGCCATGCAGGCCATTTTTGCCCAGTCTCTTTCTTATGGTGGAGTTGAACACTGACCTTAACTGAGGCAAGTGAGGCCTGCAGTTCTTTGGATGTTGTTGTGGGGTCTTTTGTGACCTTTTGGATGAGTCATCACTGCGCTCTTGGGGTAATTTATTCAGCCGGCCACTCCTGGGAAGGTTCACTACTGTTCCATGTTTTCGCCATTTGTGGATAATGGCTCTCACTAGAGTCCCAAAGCTTTAGAAATTGCTTTATAACCTTTTCCAGACTGATAGAACTCAATTACTTTATTTCTCATTTGTTCCTGAATTTTTTTGGATCGCAGCATGATGTCTAGCTTTTGAAAACTTTGTCAGGCAGGTCCTATTAAAGTGATTTCTTGATTGAGAACAGGTGTGGCAGTAATCAGGCCTGGGTGTGGCTACAGAAATTGAACTCAGCTTTCTAAAGACGTGATAAACCACAGTTTATTTATGTTTTAACGGGGGGCAATATAGGTTTGGATTTTTTTACCCTTAATCATAAACACCTTCATTTAAAAACTGCATTTTGTGTTTATTTGTGTTATCTTTGTCTAATATTTAAATTTATTTAATGATCTGAAACATTTAAGTGCGACAAACACAAAAAAGTGAGAAATCAGGAAAGGGGCAAACACTTTTTCACACCACTGTATATATCTCCATGTGTGCAAGGGGGTGAAGTTGAGGTCATGGCAAAGCAAAACACTTTATCTGCCTTCCAATTACAAAACACAGATTGCCCGTAGGATAGATGATCCTCTTATCGGGTGTTCGCATCGGCGCTGAAATCAATCCACAGACGCCCTTGAGTACAGAGCAGCCACAGACACACAAGTATACAGCTCAAGTGTCTGAATGCAAACTGGGAGCAATGACAGAAGCTTGCAATCTTTCTTTAATATTTTTTTTTTAAAGACTCAAAAATGTTTTCAGGAACGTTCCATCACCAACATAAATTGTTGTGCTGTTTAATCCTTTGTGCCGTTTACACAGCCAGATCAAGGGCCTGCAACATGAGGCTCTTTGCCCAAAACTTGCGACTTCCTGTGAATTTGAAAAGAGAAACAAAACTTACAAATTTGTAACAAAATGTTGCAAACTTATGAGGAAATAAATTTGAAATGAAGTCCCAAATTTACAAGGGAAAAAATAAAATGCAAAATCATGAGGGAAAAAAAAGTCACAAATTCATGCAAATGTCACAAGAAAAATGGAAAATTAAGAGAAAAAAAGCTCTAAATTTAATTGTAAAGACTGTAAAGTTGCAAAATCATGAAAAAAAAAAATCCAGTCTAGCACATAATACGGACTGTGGTGTAGCTAATTGCACTAAAACCCTATCTTAAAAGTCTGCTTCAGTTTTTGAGAGTGAAAATCTATTTTCTACTGTAGCAAATTAAAAATCACTATTGTTAGATGCTCAGTTGGCACTCTACCTTCCAAATTAAATCACTACCTGCTCAAAAACTAAAACAGGGCTTCGACAGGGCTTTACAAACCACAGGATGAGGTGACCAGGATAATTGCATCTCCTTTCTACATTATATACACTCAAGGTTACTCAGCGAGAAGAAAAAGCCAAATAGGCATCCAGTGGTGTGTTAATTCCAGGGCATTCAGTCAGAGCTGCTGTTATCTCCCCCATTCACACACAGCCTGTTTTGTTAGTGTGGTGAAAGTGGTCCTTATCTAGCGCCGTCTACTACACATGACAGACCGATTCACTTCACATGAATGATGTTTATGTGGCCACGTTTACCTCGCTGCAGCTTCTGTCTGTATAAACAAGTGACTCTGCTGTCGCTGTGTGCATAGATGCGAACCGAAGCCACCTGCAGCTCTGACATTTGCTTGTGTTGTGTCTGTGTTCTGTGGCTCGATAGCAGGCGAGTAACAGTAAGCCGTAAACACACAGTGGGTCTGAAGCTCCCCGAGGAATACCGAAGCATCTGATGCTGTGGAAGTATCTGGTCTTCAAAAACACTTTTTAAAATGTCTATGACATGCCCTTTTCCCCCACATGTTGTCCCAGTTCCCAGAGGTTTAAGCGAAATGTGTGTGACAAGCTTTGGTCAAAACACATCAGAGTCTAAATGCTGTAGTGCCATTTTACAGCTAGGTAAAGGAGTTGGCTGTTTTTGTTGATTTTGCTTTAAATGCTAATGAGAACCAGTTCACCCCACTTACTGTGCCCTCTAACCCCACCCTCCCTCCCTCTTGTCACTGATCTCTGTGGCAGAAAATGCCATTATGCGTCCAATGTTAGCTGGTTAGCTCCAGTAACACAGCCTGAAAAAACTAAGTGTGAAAGCCCAAATAAAGCATAACCCTAACTAGAAAAGCACTCATAGAGCGCATACCTCCGCCAAGGCTCCTTCCGTTTCTCATGGATGACCTACAAAATGTAATGGGCTTGTGTGTAGGCATATCACCACTTGTGGTGAAAACTGCATCCAAGTGTGTCCATTAGTTTTGGAGTTTTGTGACTGACACACTGTGAGAAGAGCCTTGGCTGAGGGATGCATTCCCAGATCATCCCCAAAATGTAATGGGTTCCTCTGTAGGCCAAGAACCACCTCTGGTGAAAATTTCATCCAAATCCATCCAGAAGTTTTTGTGTAATCCTGCTGCACAAATACAAACAAAGCCCTTGGTGGAGGTATGCACTCTCAGATCATCACCAAAATCTAATCATGCGTTCCCTGTGCCATTACACACCTTTCCTGAAAATTTCGTCAAAATCCATTCATAACTTTTTGAGTTATGTTGGTAACAGACAGACAGACAGACAAATGCCAGTAAAAGCATTACCTCCTTGGCGGAGGTAATAAACTCAAGTGTTGCTGTTGTGTCCATCAACTCCATCTCCAAACTCCCAGGCTGCGGGCGTTGCAATTCATCGCACAACCGCGTACAACCCACAGGCCAATGGGTTATGCGAGCGTTTTCATAGATCACTGAAAGCAGCACTCAGGGGGTTCACTGACGGATGCAAATTGGGTAGACAGGTTGCTGTGGGTTTTATTGGGGTTGCGCTCCGCGGCAAAAGAGGATTTGGAAGCTTCCCCGGCAGAGAGCTTGTTTTTGCGCAGCCCCTATGGCAGCCCGGGGAATTTCTGCCAAATAATCCGGCGACGGACAGCTGCCCGTCTCAGCTTTTGCAGCGTAGCGCAAACACAGGCACGCTGCCGGGCCCGGCCCACCACTGTTTTCCGCGTGCTTTTGTGCCTAAAACTTTGAAGAACGCGGAGTTCGTGTTCGTCAGACACGACGACCAGCGCCCTCCATTGCGCCTGCACACATGTTGAAAATGGCCCTATCTCACAATGTTAAAGAATCCTTTAAAAAATTCCTGGATCCAGACGGTGATCCGGATCAT
This sequence comes from Pholidichthys leucotaenia, assembly GCA_020510985.1. Classification (NCBI taxonomy): domain Eukaryota; kingdom Metazoa; phylum Chordata; class Actinopteri; order Cichliformes; family Pholidichthyidae; genus Pholidichthys; species Pholidichthys leucotaenia. Next base: position 63,996,540 of record CM035845.1, on the reverse strand, counting down.
CCCCAAAATTTAATCAGTTCTTCCGTGTACAATTTCCAACAACGCCTGAAAGTTTCATCGAAATCCGTCCAAAACTTTTTGAGTTATCTTGCTAACCAACAGACAGACAGACAGACCGACAGACCCCGACAAAAACATTACCTCCTGGCCTGCGGCCTGGCGGAGGTAACCAGCGACAGGGGGATGTGGTTTGAATGGTCACTAGCATATGACCGGTCCCTGGGGTGTGATAAGCACAGAAACAACCCAGAACAACTGAATGGCTAGCTCTGGTAACTACAGCTATGCACTGCTGGTCCTGGTGTAAACTATTTGAAAATAAACTGAAATAACTGCTAGGGATGAGGTACACGATCAAGTGTTTGTAGTTAATCCAGCCGGAATCACAGATGTCTAGTGGGGTGAAGAAGGTTAGTTAATCCCTTCCACAGCATGTGGAACACCATGTGGTGTATGGGGTGGCGCCCATCTCCGTTTCGCTGACCCTAGGCCACACAGCTACTGTGGGGGCGGGGGGCAGTCCTCTGGTTGCTCTGTACGTTAACTTTCCTTTCCCCATTCTATTATGCTGTACACCAAGCTAGAAGGCAGAAGTACCATTTTTATATGGTCTGTGGTATGACCCGGCCGGGATTTGAACCCACAACCTCCTGGTTGTGGGGGGGATGTGCTACCAACTAGGCCACCACTCCGGTAGTGGGGTGAAGAGATTATGCAAAAAAAATGACTACAATTGGTCAGTTAAGCAAATGTTACTTAGGGATGGGAATTAAAAAACGGTTCCTGCTGGAAACCAGTCTAAATTTTTCGATCCCCTGTAACCATACATCTTCCTCTTATCAATTCCGCAGGTTTAAACACTTCCGTGTTTAAGGGAAAGAAAAAAAAACAGCTTATGTCATAACGTCACACGCTGCCAATACCACGCAGCGCCATGATGCCATCTGCCATGGGATAATGGAGGAAGAGCAAACACACTATGGTAAACAAGAGCAACATGTTTAAACATCTCTCGACATGGCAGCGCGAGATAAAATTACAAGATTGTATTGTGTTCAACGGTCCTGCTTCCCAAACAAAAGCACCTCCATTAGCAACGGTAATATTAACTTATTATTATTAGCAGTATAGTAGCACGAATGCTAGCAGCCTTCCTGGCTAAGTTTAATTATTTTTTAAATTAAGGAAGCCCAGCTAGGACTGATAGGACTCCAGGCTTGGTTGGCTTGTGGGCCTCTCGAAGCAACTGAGGTGTACCGGCAGGCCAAGTGGAGTGCAGCTCAGGTGGTTGCTGAAGCACAAACCCAGGTATGGGAGGAGTTTGGTGAGGCCATGGAACAAGACTTTCGGTCGGCCTCAAAGAGATTCTGGCAAACTGTCCAGCGGTTCAGAAGGGGGAAGCAGCTCCCTGTCCACACTGTGTATGGTGCGGATGGGGCGCTGTTGATTTCAACTGGGGATATCATTGGGCGGTGGAAGGAATACTTTGAGGATCTCCTCAATCCCACTGATACGCCTTCCACAGAGGAAGCAGGGCTTGTGGACGAGGGGGATGACTCGCCTATCACAGGGGCTGAGGTCGCCAAGGTGGTTAAAAATCTCCTTGGTGGCCGGGCCCCGGGGGTGGACAAGATTCGCCCTGAGTACCTCAAGGCCCTGGTTGTTGTAGGGCTGTCATGGTTGACACACCTCTGCAACATTGCGTGGAGGTTGGGGGCAGTGCCTTTGGAATGGTAAACCGGGGTGGTGGTTCCCCTTTTCAAAAAAAGGGGACCGGAGGGTGTGCTCCAACTTTAGAGGGATCACACTCCTCAGCCTCCCTGGGATGGTCTATGCCAAGGTACTGGAGAGGAGAGTCCGGCCGTTGGTCAAACCTCGGATTCAGGAGGAGCAATGTGGTTTTTGTCCTGGCCGTGGCACATCAGATCAGCTCTTTACCCTCTCGAGAATTCTCAAGGGTTCATGGGAGTTTGCCCAACCAGTTTACATGTGTTTTGTGGACTTGGAGAAGGTATTTGACTGCGTCCCTCGTGGTTTTTTTGTGGGGGGTGCTTCGGGAGTATGGGGTATCATGCTTGTTGTTACGAGCTATTCGTTCTCTGTGCGACCGTTGTGAGAGTTTGGTTCGTAATGCCAACACTCGGTCGGACACATTCCCAGTGAGAGTTGGACTTCGCCAGGGCTGCCCTTTGTCACCGATCCTGTTCATAATTTTTATGGACAGGATTTCTACGCGCAGCCAGGGAATGGAGGGTGTCATGCTTGGTGACCACAATATCTCATCTTTGTTGTTTGCAGATGATGTTGTCCTGTTGGCTCCATCCAGCAATGACCTACAGTTCTTGCTGGGATGGTTTTGCCGCTGAGCGTGAAGCGGCTGGGATGAGAATCAGCACCTCCAAGTCCAAGTCCATGGTCCTCAGCCGGAAAAAGGTGGACTGTCCTCTCCGGGTTGGGGACAGGATCCTGCCCCAAGTGGAAGAGTTTAAGTATCTTGGGGTCTTATTCACGAGTGAGGGGAGAATGGAGCGAGAGATTGACAGACGGATCGGAGCAGCATCTGCAGTTATGCGGACGTTGTACCGGTCTGTTGTGGTGAAGAGGGAGCTTAGTTCTAAGGCAAAACTGTCGATTTACCAGTCAATCTACGTTCCTACTCTCACCAATGGTCACGAGCTTTGGGTAATGACCGAAAGAACGAGACTGTGGATACAAGCGGCCGAAATGAGCTTTCTCCGTAGGATTGCTGGACTCACCCTCAGAGATAGGGTGAAGAGCTCAGTCATCCGGGAGAGGCTCAGAGTAGAACCACTGCTCCCCCACATTGAAAGGAGTCAGTTGAGGTGGTATGGGCATCTGATTAGGAAGCCTCCTGGCGCCCACAGTGGTCGCCATGGTGTTTCGCTGCGCCCTCTGTTTGTTTTTGTTTGTCATTTGTGTGTCTGCCTGCTCTTATACCCGTGAAGAGCTTCTAAATATCAGGACTTTCACTCCCACGGACCTACTCCCAGTTTTTTTAGCTCCTGCCGCCGATCTGGTTCATTGTTTAGCTCAAAAAGTGAGACGGCGAAAGAGAGGAAGGCGTGCGGGCGCTCTCGTACGGCTCCGCAGGAGAGGCACGCGCACGGCGTTGCCTGGCATATTTCTCTCCAACGCCAATTCTCTCTCTAACAAGGTACAGTGGTACCTCTACTTACGAACGTCTCTACATACGGAATTTTCAGGTTACGACACGCCTCAACGGGAAAATATTGCCTCTTGTTACGAACGAAATTTCAGGATACGAAAGGCAAAAAAGTACGCGCTCCTCGCAGCTCCCATAGTTTTCCGAACGTAAACATACCTGTAGCTGCTCTGCTATTGACTATCGTCTAGCATCTTCCTGGTATCCCATTGGCCACGAATGGATGCGTTTGGTTGATCTCGCCAAAGAATATGGCCGTAATACATCAACGATCAGCACGGTATTAAAACAAAAGGAAGCCCTTACAAGCAGACAAAAGCAAACGTCCTTGGATCGTTTCTTCACAAAACGTCAGGCAAAAACCACTGATGAGACAGAACATGAACCAAAGAAGGCAAAAGGTGACGACGACGATAGCAGTTAAAAGGTAAATGAACATAATTTTTATTATTCTCTCTTTTATTATCCTTTCTCTCATTTTAAACTCTCATTTTATGTTTATTGTGCAGTAATCTAATTGTAACATGTATTTGTTACATGTTTTTGATGCGTTTTTATGATTTATAAAAAATTTATGCCCGAATTTTGAGGGGCTTGGAATGGATTACGGCATTTACATGTAAAACGCGCCTCTACTGACGGAATTTTCACGTTACGAGAATACTTCCGGAACGAATTAATTTCGTAAGTAGAGGTACCACTGTAGATGAACTAAGACTGCTGATGCGTTTTAAGGACCTCTCTTCCTCGGCTGCCCTCTGTTTTACTGAGATCTGGCTCAGGGAAAATACACCGGACAGCGCACTGCTCCTCGAGGGATTTCAGCTGTTTCGTGCTGATCGTGACACAGAGCTCTCCGGTAAGTCCTCAGGAGGAGGAGTCTGCTTTTACATTAACAGCAGCTGGTGCTCTGATGTAACGGTAATTTCAAAACACTGTTCTCCCGCCCTGGAATTTCTTTTTATTAACTGCAAGCCATTTTAGTCCCCGCGGGAGTTCGCTTCATTCATCCTTGTCGCTGTATACGTCCCACCCGATGCGGACGCGCGCGAAGCTCAGCGCGCGCTCGCAGATCACATTCAACATACGGAGCGGACTTTCCCGGACTCTCTGGTTATTGTGGTTGGCGACTTTAACCAGAGCTATCTGAGCCACGATCTCCCCCGTTACAAACAGTTTATTAAATGCCCTACCAGAGGAAAAAACACGCTGGATCACTGTTACACTACAGTGAAGGACGCGTATCGCGCTGTTCCCCGTGCTGCGCTCGGACTATCTGATCACGTGATGGTCCACCTCATTCCCACATACAGACAGAGATTGAAGCTCACTAAACCTGTTGTGAGCACTACGAAGAAATGGACCAGTGAAGCTGAGGAGAAGCTGGAAACGTGCATGGAAATAACTGACTGGGGCATGCTTAAAGGAGCCACGCATGATCTGGATGAGTACACGGACACTGTGAACTCATATATCCACTTTTATGAGGAGAGCATTCTTCCATCGTGCACCAGGGTGAGGTACTCAAATGACAAGCCCTGGTTCACTGCTAAGCTCAGACAGATCAGGAAGAAGAAGGAAGCAGCGTTGAAAAGTGGAGACAGGGACGGCTACAGGGAGGTTAAATATCGCTTTAACAGAGAGCTGAGGAGAGCTAAATCTGTGTATTCTGAGAGACTCCAGCAGCAGTTCACTGCTAACGACTCTGCTTCTGTGTGGAGAGGACTGAGGCAAATCACCAACTATCGGCCTCAGGCTTCTAATGGTCAGGATGACAAAGCCCTTTGTCAAAGACTGTCCCAACACTATGCCCGTTTTGACACCTCGTCAGCTGTGTCCAACTCCCCCCCTCCCCCCAGCTCCACTGCCTCCACGGTCCCTATTTCATCAAAGGCAGCCCCCCTCCCCCCCGCTGCCCTTGTCATCAGTGAGCAGGACGTGCTCAGACAGTTCTCCAGACTGAACCCGCGCAAGGCCTCCGGTCCGGACGGCGTGTCTCCCTCCACCCTGAGACACTGTGCGAAAGAACTGGCTCCTGTCTTCACAGACATTTTTAACACCTCCCTTAAGCTATGCCACGTGCCGACCTGCCTCAAATCCTCCACCATCATCCCTGTCCCCAAGAAGCCACGGATCACTGCACTTAACGACTACAGACCTGTAGCGCTCACCTCTATAGTCATGAAGTCCTTTGAGCGCCTGGTCCTGCACCACCTCAAGTCCATCACCACTCCCCTCCTGGACCCGCTGCAGTTTGCCTACCAAGCCAACAGGTCTGTAGACGACGCAGTCAACCTGGCCCTCCACTCCATCCTGCAGCACCTGGACTCCCCGGGAACCTACGCCAGGATCCTTTTTGTGGACTTCAGCTCTGCATTCAACACCATCCGCCCCGCTCTGCTCCGGGACAAGCTGTCCCTGTTCACCGTGCCTGACTCCCTCTGCAGGTGGATCACCGACTTCCTGACGGACCGGAGGCAGCATGTGCGGCTGGGAAAGACTGTCTCAGACTCTGTTAGCATCAGCACCGGTTCACCCCAGGGCTGTGTACTTTCCCCCCTACTCTTCTCCCTTTATACCAACTCCTGCACCTCCAGCCACCAGTCTGTCAAGCTGATCAAGTTTGCGGACGACACCACTCTCATCGGGCTCATCTCCAACGGCGACAAGTCTGCCTACAGGAGAGAGGTGGCCCAGCTGGCGTCCTGGTGCAACAACAACAACCTGCAGCTGAACGCTCTGAAGACAGTGGAGATGATTGTGGACTTCAGGAAAGTCACAACCCCTCTGCCTCCCCCTCACCCTCACAGGCTCTCCCATCACCACTGCAGATTCCTTCCGCTTCCTAGGCACCACCATCACCAGGGACCTCAAGTGGGAGCCGACCATAAGCTCCCTCATCAAAAAGGCCCAGCAGAGGATGTTCTTCCTGTGGCAGCTAAGGAAGCTCAAGCTACCCACCAAGATGTTAGTGCAGTTCTACACAGCCATCATCGAGTCCATCCTCACCACCTCCATAACCATGTGGTACGCAGGAGCCACTGCCAGGGACAGACTAAGGCTGCAGCGCGTCGTGCGCGCTGCTGAGAAGGTGATCGGCTGCAAGCTCCCATCTCTCCAGGATCTGTACATCTCCAGGACCCGGAGGCGTGCTGGCCGGATCATAGCCGATCCTTCACACCCTGGTCACGTACTGTTTGCCCCCCTCCCCTCAGGTAGAAGACTTCGGTCCATTCAGACCAAAACCTCCCGTCACATGAACAGCTTCTTCCCCTCTGCCATCAGACTGCTGAACACTAAGTGACTTATTGACTCTTGTGCACTATGTACAGCAGCTCAACCAGACTCATGTCAATCATCACTGTTTTCTTTTTGCATTACCGACTGCACTATGTGGTACTCCACAATATCTGCTGCTCGCTAATATATTTAAAAACTGCTTTGACTAGTATTACTCATTCTTATTCTACACTTTATTGCATGTATAGTTATTTATTTCTTTTATTTTATCATGTTTAATGTTGCAGCATTGCACCGAGACAAATTCCTAGTTTGTGTACTACATGAACAATGGCAATAAATCTGATTCTGATTCTGACGCCTCCCACTTGAGGTGTTTCGGGCATGTCCCACTGGAAGGAGACCCCGGAGCAGACCCAGGACTCGGTGGAGAGACTATGGCTCCCAGCTGGTCTGGGAACGCCTTGGTATCCTCTCTGAAGAGCTGGAGCAGGTGGCTGGGGAGAGGGAAGTCTGGGCTTCTCTGCTTGAACTGCTGCCTCCGCGACCCGGACCTCCGGAAAAGCGGTAGAAGATGGATGGATGGATGAAACCCAGCTAAAACCGGGTGATATTCGAATACGATCTCATTCTTTCTAGACGATGACAGCAACAGGTAGCTCTGAGGTTTTACCAAGCAACTCGCTCTCCGCTCACTGCCAAGAAAACCCGTTGATGCTAGCTGCATATGGAGCTGTAACCAAGTTTGTAGTGAAAGGGCTGCATCCATTCATGACCATAGAGCAGCTGCAGTTTCAGTAGGTGGTGTAGCGTAATGTAGGTTATAGATTAATAACTGCTCTAGACTTCTTCCTTGACTGAGCGAGGTCTTGACTCTTAAGGTTTTACCAGTATGTAACATACATTTGAGTATTTTATGCATCTCTGTGTGTGTGTGTGTATATATAGATATATATACGGGGGGGGGGGGGGCTGAAAAGTTCATACGCTGACCATGATGCAGTGCTCAAATTTGACCAAATGTGGTTTATTTTTCAACATTTCAACATCGGTGTTGCAGCGCTTGGATCCCTGCGGTATAGAAGCTCTCTTCTTGATCCTCAAAGACATAACTCCTTCTTAGTCAGCCTATGAACTTTTCAGCCCCCCATACATAGTCGTCTTCTTGTTCTGGCTGCTCCCTTTAGGGGTTGCCACAGCAGATCCTCTGTCTCCATCTCACCCTATCCCTTGCATCTTTCTCTCTAACACCAACCCTCTCCATGTCCTCCTTCACTACATCAATGAATCTTCTCTGTGGTCTTCCTCTTTTCCTCCTGCCTGGCAGCTCCATCTTCAACATCCTTTGTCCAATATATCCACTATTCCTCCTCTGCACATGTTCAAACCATCTCAGCCTTGCCTCTCTTACTTTGTCTCCAAACCGCTCAACCAGAGCTGTCCCTCTGATATACTCATATATACTTTATATACTTTTATATACTTTTATTATACTTCATATACTTTTTATATACTCATTTATACTCATTTCATATGGTCCACGGAGACTCCTGCTTGACCTCATCTATCAGCCTGTCCATCACCATGATAAACAAGAAGGGGCTCAGAGCCAATCCCTGATGTAATCCCACCCCCACCGTGAATCCATCCGTCACCCCTACAGCGCACTTCACCACCGTCTCGCTGTCCTCATACATGTCCTGCACCACCCTCACAAACTTCTCTGCCACTCGTGACTTTCTCATACAGTACCACACTTCCTCTCTTGGCACCCTATCATATGCTTTCTCTAGATCCACAAAGACACAGTGTAACTCCTTCTGACCTTCTCTATACTTCTCCATCAGCACTCTTAGAGCGAACACTGCATCTGTAGTACTCTTTCTTGGCATGAAACCATCCTACTGCTCAATGATTGTCACCGCTCCTCTTAACCTGGCTTCAACAACTCTTTCCCATATCTTCCTAGTGTGGCTGATCAACTTTATGCCTCTGTAGTAACTACAGCTCTAAGCATCAATTCTGTTCTTGAAAATTGGTACCAAAACACTTCTTCTCCTCTCCTCAGGCAATCTCTCAAGATTGTGTTAAACAATCTGGTTAAAAAGTCCACTGCCATCTCTCCTGAACATCTCCATACCTTCACAGGTATGTCATCTGGATGAACCACCTTTCCATTCTTCATCCTCTTCAAAGCTGCCCTCACTTCTGCCTTGCTAATCCTCCGGACTTCCTTGTTCACCCTCTTTCCTTCATCCATCCTCCTCTCTCTCTTTCTCTCTCATTTTCTTTATTTATCAGCTTTTCAAAGTACCCCTTCCACCTTCTGAACACACTCATCATTTGTTAGTACATTACCATTTCTGTTCTTAATCAGCCTAATCGGCTGTACATCCTTTCCAGCTCGATCTCTCTGTCTAGCCAGTCGATAGAAGTCCTTTTCTCCTTCCTTAGTGTCCAGCCTCTCATACAACTCACTACATGCCTTTTCCTTTGCCACCTCTCTCTTTGCCATGCACCTAGATTCCAAATACTCCTACTTTCTTCATCTCCCTGACTATCCCACTTTTTTTTTTGCTAACCTCTTTCTTTGGATACTTTCCTGTACTTCCTCATTCCACCACCAAGTCTCCTTGTCTTTCTTCCTCTGTCCACTAGATACACCACATACAGTGGATATAAAGTCTGCACACCCCTGTTCAAATGCCAGGTTTTTGTGATGTAAAAAATGAGACCAAGTGATCTATAACCTGTACAACCCAATTGAAAAACAAACTTACTACCCATTTCCCTCAATACTTTTGCTGTGCTTTCCCAGTCATCTGGTAATTCTTCCCTACCACCCAGAGCCTGTAACAACTCCTTCCTGAACTCTGTGCGACCTTCTTCCTTCTGTAACTCATTCATTCATTCATCTTCTTCTGCTTAATCCTTTTCGGGTCGCGGGGAACTTGGAGCCTATCCCAGCATCTTTGGGCGAGAGGCAGGGTACACCCTGGACAGATCGCCAGTCCATCGCAGGGCCAACACAGAGAGACAGACAACCATTCACTCTCACAGTCATACCTAAGGACAATTTAGAATCCCCAGTTTGATACCAATTAACCTAACTTGCATGTTTTTGGCATGTGGGAGGAAACCGGAGAAATCCCGGAGTAAACCCACACAGACACGGGGAGAACATGCAAACTCCACACAGATCACTGTTGGTCGGGGGCTGGGATCGAACCCAGGATCCCCCGGCCAAGGGTGAGTTACTGTGCTGCCGCAGTGCTAACCACTCCGCCACCGCGCCGCCCTAACTTCCCCCACTTAATCTTTGGCTCTGCCTTCACCGTTTTCCTCTTCTTACTTTGCAAAGTCATCCTACAGACTACCACCTGATGCTGTCTAGCATCATTTTCCCCTGCCACCACCTTGCAGTCTCCTATCGCTTTCAGATTTCTCCTTCTGCATAAGATGCAGTCCACCTGGGTGCACCTTCCTCCACTCTTGTGAGTCCCCCTATGTTCCTCTCCCTTCTTGAAGTATGTGTTCACCACAGCCATTTCCATCCTTTTACGAAAATCCACAACCATCTGTCCTTCCACATTTCTCTCGTTAAGACCATACCTACCCAGGACCTCCTCATCACTTCTGTTCCCTTCACATACATGTCCATTAAAGTCCGCTCCAATCACCACTCTCACCCCCCGGGAACACTCTTTACCACTTCATCCAACTTACTCCAGAATTCCTCTCTCTCTTCCACCTGACATCCAACTTATGGGGCATACACACTGACAACATTCAACATCACACCGCTGATTTCTCGCTTCAAACTCATGAGTCTGTTTGACTCCCTCTTTACCTCCTGAACACTCTTCACATACGCTTCCTTCAAGATTACGCCTACTCCATTTCTCTTCCTATCTCCACCATGGCAGAACAGTTTAAATCCCCCTCTAATGCCCCTTGCCTTGCTTCCCTTCCACCTGGTTTCTTGAACACGCAGTATATTACCTTTCTTCTCTCCATCATATCAGCCAACTCTTGTCTTTACCAGTCCCTACATTTAACGTCCCTACTCTCACTTCCACACTTCTACTTTTCCTTTTCTGTCTCTCTCTCCTAACACACCTTCCCCCTTTCTTCCTCCTCGATCTTCGACCAACAGTAGCCCAATTTCCACCCTGTCAGTTAACAGTACCGGTGGCGGTCGTTGTGAACGCGGGCCTCGACCGATCCGGTATGAAAGTCTCATTCATCATGATCGATATGGCAAAGGTTTTACGTCAGATGCCCTTTCTGACACAACCCCCCACCCCCCACCCCCTTCCCATTTACCCAGGCTTGGGACCAGCACTAGAAGTACAATGGCTTGTGCACCCCCTGCAGCTGGGTTCCCTCGTACATACTGTAAATATAAAAAAAAAAAAATATATATATATATATATATATATACAAAAATTACACCCAGGTCCACAATGCATATTTTTCTGAATGCTAAAATCACATAATTGTGCAACTGTTTCTAATCACTTCAGCATTCCATCCATACTTCATTCCATTTATTGCTTTCCAAAATTTAAACATTTCAAACATTACAAGGCATAAATGCCCATTTTTCTAAGGAAAGCATGCTTATAGTCTCTTACATTTAATTTTATTGTATCTTTTTAAAAGAAGGAGTATTGTTTAAAGTAAGACAAATAAGGGGACTTCCGGTCTGGACGTCATGGTGATAGCAGCTTAACGCTGAAGCTCCCAGACCCAATCCAGGAAAACATCTTCAAAATCAGACTTAACGGATTTTTGGAAGAATAAAAATCTAAAGACAAAAACATCATGCCTAACCAAAAACAGAAGAAACTGACATTCTCCAGGCTAGGACGCGCAGCGGCCGTAGAATCTGAACTGGAGGATCTCCATTCAGAAGACGAGGAGCTGAACGTAGCTAACAAGAAGGTTAGCTTGAAATCGCTATTTGAAGAATTACGACGATTTCGGGCCGAATTTCATGAATTCAGAGAGGAATTAAAAAGGACGAACAGCAGAATGGACCAGGCCGAGAACCGAATCTTGGAAGCTGAAGAAAGAATAAAAGTGCTTGAAGATTCTATGCTGGATTTACACAAAAAACAGTCAAGGCTGGAGGCTAAGCTAACCGACCAAGAAGGAAGACAGAGACGAGACAACATTAGAATTCACGGTCTGAAAGAAGGAGCTGAAGAGGGTTTCAACACAATGGCAGAATGCGTGGAATCCTTACTGAGAGAGAAGTTGGATATTCCACAAACCACTGATTTGAAGATAGAAAAGGCCCATCGTACATTAGCCGCAAAGCCAGCGGCAGAAGCGCCCCCACGTTCGGTGGTGGTAAGATTCTCCAATTTCAAAATAAAACAAGAGGTTGTAAGACGGGCTTGGCAGAAAAAAGGATTTATGCACCAAGAGAGAAAAGTCTTCGTGGAGCATGATTACGCCCCGGAGGTTCTTAAAAAGCGACGGGAATATAACGACGCCAAAAAGGTACTACGGGAACAGAATCTGCGCTTTCAGACGCCATTTCCTGCGAAGTTAAGGGTCTTTTACGGTGAAGAGTCATGTCTCTATAATTCGGCGAAAGAAGCAACAATTGACATGGCGAGAAGAGGGCTCCCGGTATCGGTGTTTAAACCTGCAGCAGACCTGAGCGATAAGATCAAGGCTCAAACGTGGTCCACTCAGAGACCTTCAAAATCCACGGGCCAGCAGTGGGAAACCCAGCCCCAGAGCTACAAGGATAAGCTTTCCAGTTTCAGGAAGGAATAGCGACCTTTTTTTTTTTTTTTTCCAGTCATTCTGCACTTCCATCCCCCCTCCTACAAGGTAACAGACATTAAAGGAGATGCAGAATCAGCATGTGGTAAAACCTTTCATGGAGCAGTTACAGCATTAGAAACAAATGTCTTCTTAATTTAAAGGAAAAAAAAAAAATCTTGTTAAAATAGAAATGTGACAATGACCCACATGTTCTCTCCACACTAACAAATACTGTATTAGAGTGAATGTTTGCTGTGATGGGGGTGGGAGGGTGCACACAATTTCATAGGGTATAGGCATTAAAAAAAAAAAAAAAAAATCATTACAAGTTCGGATTGGGATCTGAAATTCACGTTAAAAACATGGGACAACTTACAGGGGTAAGAGAGGGCCCTCAACACGTAACAGAGTTTGAGGAAATTCCCTCAGAGCCTACACTCCATCAAGGCTCTTACAGGGTCTTTAAAGAGACCCCAGCTCAGGAAGTTTTTTTGACAGTTTTTTGTTTTAAAGTTTCGTACACTATGTTCTTAATGTTTTTTATGTTCTTAATGTTCTTTCAGTTTCTGAGTAGCAAAAATGAGGGCCACCACACTGTTATACTAAATAAGAAAATACAATGGAGAAACAGGGTGTAACCAAAATAGTCTCATATAATGTAAAAGGGATCCTGAATCCAGTTAAAAGATCCAAGATTCGACGCAAAATGAAAAAAGACAAAGCAGAAATAATATTTTTACAAGAAACCCACCTAACAGACGTGGAACACACTAAACTCAATAGACAAGGGTTTAAAATGATCTCTTCATCTTCATATAAGTCAGGGAGGAGGAGGGGAGTAGCGACATTGATATCAACCAAAATTACATTTGAAAAAAAATCAGAACACAAAGATAAAGAAGGGAGGTACAGTTTGGTAATTGGGCGGCTAGAGGGAGAAGATATCACCCTGCTGAATGCATATGCACCACCAGGGGCTAAATGGAAAATTTAAAAAAATGTATTTGACCTAATGATAACTAAAGCCCAAGGTTTAGTGATATGTGGTGGAGACTTCAGTCTAAGACTGAATCCATACTGGGATGCAACAGGTAATTCTTCACATCAAAATAACACTCAAAGTAGGAAAACTCGGATGCTATTAAAAGAAATGGGAGTCTGTGACGTGTGGAGGGAATTCAACCCCAATGTAAAAGATTATATTTTTTATTCAACGCCACATTCATCTTACTCAAGGATTGATTACTTTTTTATGTTTAATAGAGACATTGGAAGAGTAAAAACATGTAAAATAGGACTGATGGATCTCTCCGACCACAGTCCGATCTATATGGACTTAAACATCCAAAAATACACAAATAATACATTTTCCTGGAGGTTGAATTCAAGTGTCCTGAAAGGACCACTGAAAGATGAATTGGAATCAGATATTCTCAGATATTTGGAAGAAAACGATAATGGAGAAGTACCCCCTTTAATACTGTGGGATGCGTGCAAAGCTGTAATAAGGGGAAAAATTATTGCAAAACTGGCAACCCAAAAGAAACTGAGACAAGAAAAACTAATCACATTAGAGTCAGAACTCAAGAACCTAGAAAAAGAACACAAAGGCAACACTCATTCTAATGACTCGCTCAAGATTAAAGAAATTAAAAATCAAATAAATGAGATCTACACAATAGAAATCCAGAAGAAACTTACATTTCTGAAACAAAAACTCTATGAAGCAGGCAGTAAATCGGCAAAATTACTAGCCTATAAATTGAGGAAACAACAAACAGAAAGAGCAATCTACAAAATCAGAGACCCAGTATCAAAGGAAATAAAATTCAGAATTCAGGATATTCTTAAAAGCTTCGAGAATTACTATAAGAACTTATACTCCCACAAAAAACATAAAAACGCATCCGAGACATTCCTAAACACATTAAACCTTCCCCAACTTACAGAGTCACAAAATAAAACACTACTGTCAGAAATACAACCTAGAGAATTGGAAAAAGCAATTATGAAACTTAAAGCTAACAAATTCCCAGGAGCAGACGGCTATACAGCAGAGTGGTACAAAACCTTTAAACAGCAACCATCTCCTCTCCTCCTGAAAACATTTAACTATGTCCTCCACACAGGGGAAATCCCCCCCCTCCTGGACAGAAGGGGTCATTGCAGTTATACCTAAACCTGAAAAGGATAAACTAGAATGCTCCAACTACAGACCAATCAGTGTATTAAATCAGGACTACAGTGATCCCTCACTTATCGCGGTTAATGGGTTCCAGAACCGACCGCAAAAAGTGAAAAACCGCGAAGTAGCGTCACCCCTAATGACGTCACCCATAAATAACACATACGTTCATTCGCTCACTCTCTCTCATATGATACGTGTGTGTGTGTGTGTGTGTAAGTGTACATACATAAGTAGATGTAAAAGTGTACATAAATATGTTTTTAGAACTCTTTTATTTTTATGACAAGATACGTTAACTCAAGATGAAGATGATTTACGTACTGCACAGGTTAATGAGAGCTTTACTGCTCCTCAGGTGACGCCTCATCGTCAGGTGCTAGAGGCGCAGGATTGTCGAGGGCAGCTGCAGGAGGCGGCGTTGTGGCTCGACGGGAAGACTATTTCACACAAAAAGGGACAAGAGAACAGCGAAAAGTTCCACGCTGCGAGACTAGCGATAAAGAACAATGAATGCGGTCTTCCTTCGGTAGGTATGGGCGCTCTGCAGGGAGAGAAGCTGTGTAAAACGTCTCGGCCAATCAGCTTGCGAGGTAAAACGTCTCGGCCAATCAGCTTGCGAGATTCCCGAGCAGTGAAGAGGTGGGCGGAGAGGAGTGGAGCGGTGGTCAGAGAGGTGGATTTTGAGCTGAGCGGCTGTCCGTGTTGATACCTGATGTTCTAATGTAGTCTCCCTGCCTTCTGCTAGCGCCCGCCCATTTTTTCTCAATTTTGAATTTTTGATGAATATTTCTGAAAAATCCGCGATGCACTGAGGGCGCGAAAGGTGAAGCGCGAAGTAGCGAGGGATCACTGTATAAGCTTTTTACCATTATCCTTGCCAAAAGGTTAGAAAATATACTGACAGACTTAATTCACTTAGACCAAACAGGTTTTATAAGACAAAGACAGACACAAGACAACATTAGACGCACTTTACACATAATTCATCATATAAAAAAATATAACTTAAATGCAGTCATATTGGGATTAGATGCTGAAAAAGCATTTGATTCGGTTGACTGGTCTTTCCTATATAGAATCTTATCCAGTTTCAATTTTCATAACAACTTCATTAGAACTATACAGGCATTATATAAAAAAACCAACAGCCAAAATAAGGATTAACGGTAATTTATCATCATCTTTTGAGCTGGAAAGAGGATGTCGTCAGGGCTGCCCCCTGTCCCCACTGCTCTTTGCAATCTTCATAGAACCTCTGAGCCAATGGATAAGACAAAATCAAGAAATTCAAGGTATTACACTTGGTCAGAAGGAACATAAAATAGCACTCTTTGCTGATGACATTTTAATATACCTAGGGCAGCCAGACACTTCTTTACCAGAACTAATCTCAGTTTTTTCAGACTATGGAGATTTATCGGGGTACAAATTAAACATGCATAAAACCCATGTTTTAACATTCAACTATGACCCAAATCATTATTCACTAAGTGAACTCAAAACTAACTGGGAGATGGAATCTATGAAATATCTGGGGGTCAATATCCCGAAACAACTCAACAAAATTATAACACTAAACTACTGTATGATCCACTGGTGACAAAAATAAAATCTGACCTAGCAAGATGGAATATGATACCATTCTTAGGTACTGCACAAAGAACTGAAGCAGTCAAAATGAATATACTTCCACGTCTTCTATACCTCTTCCAAACAATACCGGTAGAACCTCCCAAAAAACATGGCAGGAGCTGGACAGAAGGATCTCAAGATTCATATGGCAGGGCAAGAGACCTAGAATCAGATATAGAACCTTACAGCTAAACAAAGACAAAGGTGGGCTCGCGCTGCCAAATATCAGGGACTATTTTAAAACCGCACAAATTAAAACTTTAATAGAGATATGTAACCCAGTCTACACTGCACAATGGAAGGAGATCGAATGCCAAATAACAAGTGACATCCCCCTACAGGCGATAATAGGGAACAATGCCTTACCTAAACTTTTGAATAACACTAACCCGTGGATAGAGACCCCGCTAAAAATTTGGTTTAAGATAGTCAGAGAGAATCAAACTAAAGAGCCCTATCGACTTCTGCAATGGATTGCCTATGATCAAGACTTTACTCCCAATAAAACAGACACTAGATTTAAAGAGTGGTAAGAGAAAGGGCTGATAAAATATTACGATTTTTTTAAGGGGCAAACTTTAAGAAGTTTTGAAGATTTGAAAAAACAAGGTCTAATAAATCAAGATTTTTACAGGTTCTTTCAGCTTAGACACCACATAAACAATATACTTAAAAAGGAGGATTGGAAAGGGCCCAGTCAGGTGTTCTGAAGGTCTTCTTAATGGCATATAAAGGGATCCCAGGGATCAGATACATTTCTAAAATACAGTGGTACCTCTCCTTACAAACGTCTCTACATACAGAATTTTCAGGTTACGAGACTCCTCAACGGGAAAATATTGCCTCTTGTTACGAAAGAAATTTCAGGGTACGAAAGGCAAAAAAAGGACGCGCTCCTCGCAGCTCCCGTAGTTTACCGAACGTAAACATACCTGTAGCTGCTCTGCCATTGGCTATCGCCTAGCATCTTCCTGGTATCCCATTGGCCACGAAGTGTTCGGGCAGTTTTACGTGTGTGTACAGTACAGTACGTATTAACATTTATTCACTATGGGCCCCAAGAAAGTGATGGAGATAAGTGGAAAAGGAGAAAAGAAGAAGAAGAGAGTTTTTTTGTCCATACAAACAAAGAAAGAGATAATAGAAAGGTATGAAAAGGGGATGCGTTTGGTTGATCTCGCCAAAGAATATGGCCGTAATACATCTACGATCAGCACGGTATTAAAACAAAAGGAAGCCCTTAAAGCTATGACTCCTAACAAAGGCCTCTCTGTCATTTCGAAGAGGAGGTCAGCAGTGAACAATGAGATGGAGAGGTTGTTACTTGTGTGGATAAAGGAGAAAGAGATAGCTGGTGACACAGTGACCGAGGCCATAATTTGTGAAAAGGCGACCGCCATCTTTAATGACCTCGTGAAGGAAGATGCAGGCGAGGGAACTTCGGCGCAAGAAATACACCAGGAGTTTAAGGCATCGCGTGGGTGGTTCGAGAAGTTCAAAAGGAGGTCTGGAATTCACTCTGTTGTTCGGCATGGCGAGGCATGTAGCGCCGACCGCAAAGCGGCCGACGAATTTGTGCAAAAATTCAAACAATTGGTGATCGATGAAGGCTACGTTGCACAGCAAGTTTTTAATTGTGACGAGACGGGCCTTTTTTGGAAAAAGATGCCTCACCGTACCTTCATCACAGTAGAAGAGAAGAAAATGCCAGGCCACAAGCCCATGAAGGACCGCCTTACGCTTGCCCTTTGTGCCAATGCCAGTGGGGATTGTAAAATCAAGCCCCTGCTGGTGTACCACTCTGAAAATCCCAGGGCATTCAAGGCTCACAAAATATTAAAAGAAAAACTTCAGGTGCTATGGAGGGCCAATGCCAAGGCCTGGGTCACCCGACAATTTTTTGTTGAGTGGGTCAATTTGGTTGTTGCCCCTGCTGTTAAGAGGTACCTAGAGGAGAACAATCTCCCCTTCAAGTGCCTCCTCATTCTCGATAATGCCCCTGCCCACCCGCCTGGCCTCGAAGATGATATCCTGGAGGAGTTCTCCTTTATTAAGGTGCTGTACCTCCCACCTAACACCACCTCTATCCTCCAGCCCATGGACCAACAAGTCATTTCAAACTTCAAGAAACTCTACACAAAACACATGTTCAAGAGGTGTTTCGACATCACTGAAAACACCCAGCTTACCCTTCGTGAGTTTTGGAAGCAGCACTTCGATATTGTTGTTTGCCTCAAGATAATCGACATGGCTTGGCAGGAGGTGACCAGACGTAACCTTAATGCAGCTTGGAGAAAGCTGTGGCCCGATGCTGCTGCCCCACAAGATTTTGAGGGGTTTGAGGTGGAGGGTGAAGTTGAACCTGAGGTTGAAGAAATTATTTCGCTGGGAAAGGGCATGGGTCTTGAGGTGAATGACGAGGACATCAACGAGTTGATTCAGGAGCACAACGAGAAGATTTCCACGCAGGAGCTGAAGGAGTTGGAGGCAATGCAACACACGGCAGTGCAGGAGGAGTTCAGAGAGGAGGAGGAGGAGGCAGCCATTATTCCATCAGCCCGAATTAAAGAAATTTTAGGAAAATTCCATGAAGTTTCGGAATTTGTTGAAAAGAATCAGCTGGAAAAAGTGTTCACTAGTCGGGCTATCGCTCACTATGATGATGTTTGCCTTGCACATTTTCGAAATATTGTTGAAAGCCAACAAAAGCAAACGTCCTTGGATCGGTTCTTCACAAAACGTCAGGCAAAAACCACTGATGAGAGAGAACATGAACCAAAGAAGGCAAAAGGTGACGACGACGACGATAGCAGTTAAAAGGTAAATGAACATAATTTTTATTATTCTTTACTTTATTCTTTGTTTTTTTTAATTATGTACAACTCTCATTTTATGTTTATTGTGCAGTAATCTAATTGTAACATGTATCTGTTACATGTTTTGATGCGTTTTTATGATTTATAAAAAATTTATGCCCGAATTTTGGGGGGCTTGGAACGGATTAGGGCATTTACATGTAAAACGCGTCTCTACTTACGGAATTTTCACGTTACGGAAATACTTCCGGAACGAATTAATTTCGTAAGTAGAGGTACCACTGTATACCAAGGTCTTCAAGACTTAAAAGGAGACAACACATCATATATAAAAGAGAGATGGGAAAAAGAGGGGAGTTTCACTTTACAACTGGAAATATGGGAAAAGCTAAATAAACAGCAATGGAAAAGTACCTCATCCCTGCAGTGGAGAGAATTTGGATGGAAAAATTTGGCAAGATTTTTCAGAACACCTGCACAAAACAAATTTACCCATAAGGGGTTGAACTGTTGGCGCTTGTGCATGGTGAAAAGACTGCAAATCATTTTCATGTGTTTTGGTCATGCCCAGTTATCCACCAATATTGGACCAATGTACAGACAATATTGGGGAAAATATTCAAAATAACAGTTCCCTTTTCTTTTGTAACTTTGTATTTGGGTTTACTACCGGACTCACTGGAAAGACGAGGAGATAAATACTTATTCAATGTTTTAATATTGGCAAGTAAAAAAAAGCCCTAACTAAAAAAATGGATGTTGAAGGACTGTCCTACACCTGAAGATTGGTCTAACGTGATCCAAGACATTTACTCGATGGAAAAGTTGACATTCGCACTGAGACAGGACATGGATGGGTTCATGAACTTTTGGCAACCCTGGATCGCATATGTGTCTTCCATTAGATCTAATCTTTGACAAATACCATTTCAATAATGGTTCCGCTCTTTGTTCCAACACTACTCAGATGCTCTTTTACTTTTAATTACTTAATTTTCTGTTTGTTTTTTGCTGTTCTGTTTGTTTGTTTTTTTATTTTATTCTCTTTAATTTCCCTTTTTCTTTCACTTTAAAAAAAAAGGGGTGTTGTAATAATTATTCTACCAATGTTGTCAAATAGCAAAAAATAAGGGAACATGTGATGAAAATGTAAACAATGCAATGCTGTAATGACCTGTATACCCTTTACAAAAACTTAAAAAAAAAAAAAGTAAGACAAATAAAACTTTTGCATTGATCTTGAAATCCTGTGAAGCCTGCTTTTTTACATAAATGGTAAACTGATCAAGAATTGATAAGGGACTTCCGGTTATGGCTGCCACGTAGGACGGACGTGTCTCGCTCTGCTCTGCTCCTGGAGAAAAAAAATCGGCAAATAACTCTCTCATTTGGGACAGAACGTATCCCAGCATTTGGGCGAGGATATGTCGGCGAAGCCTAAGGCTGGAAAACCAGGAAAAGGAAAAAGCGAGCCGCCGAAACAGTCCAAATTAACGGACTTTCAGGTCTGTGACGCAGCAAACAAAACTCCATATATGGCGGAGGAAGCTGGCGGCGGTGCGATGTTTGCGGGGAATGGCGCAGATGCGCTGATGGCTGCCATGAGTTCAATGAGAGCGGACTTTTCCTCTAGATTTGATGGGATTATGACAGCGTTGGAAGGAATAAGAAAGGAATTGGGTGACTGTGTAGAACGAACGGCGCAGATGGAGCTCCGTCTCGCTAGTGCTGAAGATGACGTCACCCGTCTTCAATTAAAGGTGCGCACTTTGGAAAAAAAAAATAAATCTCTGGAAGATAATATTTTGGATTTGGAATCTCGGTCGAGACAGAATAATTTGAGGCTGGTGGGTCTTCCAGAGGAATCAGAAGGTCGAGACGTATGTTCCTTTCTGGAAAAGTGGATTCCGGAGGTGCTGGGCAGCGAGGAGTTGCAATCAGCAGTGGTTCTGGAAAAAGCACATTGTATTGGCCCACGGAGAGATAAGGGACCGCCGAGGACCTTAATTATGAAGTTTCTTAGCAACAGAGACAGGATGAAGATCTTCAACGCTGCACGTGCTAAAGGAGAGATTAAACACCAGGACCAGCAGGTGCGGTTCTACCCAGATTTGGCCACAGGAATCCAGCAATTGAGGAAGCAGTTTGATCCCGTACGTAAGGAGCTGCGCAACCTTGGGATTCGTCATGGTGTAATCTATCCTGCGAGACTGCTGACCACGTATGAGGGCAGAACCCACATTTTCAAGACCCCAGAGGAGGCGCAGGAGTTCATCAAGAAGATCAAAGAAGAAGAAGAGACTGGTGGGAGCTAAGCATGAACAAAATATAAGGTAGAATAATTAAGCATTTGCACAGGCATCTGACTGACTTGAAGTAAATAGTAAGTTTACAAAATATAGATTGTATTATATATTAAAAAAACAAAACAAAAACAAAACAAACAAAAAAAAAAACTATGATGTACAAAGTTGTTAAAAATTTTGGAGTTAAGTTGGAAAACTACAGAGGAGAGTTAATGTTACGTCATTAAAAGCAGTAGAGTTGGGGTGATTGGGAGGATGAAGAAGGAGTGGCTTAGGCTGTTCCCCGTGGGTGTGGAACGGTCGATGGCTATATCGGGAGACAGAATTTTTCTTTTGATTTTGGGGGGTTTGCCACAAGTGTGGGAAGGGGAAATTTGTTTGTGTGTAGTTTGTAGGATGAATGTTCAACCACTCATGTTTTTGCTTCTCTGTATGAGCATGTTTACACTGCAAGGTAATCCCAAACTCTCTATTGATCATGGACCAAAGTGTTAATCTTAATTTAACTTCATGGAATTGCAGAGGTCTACAAAATTTAAAAAAACTTAAACAAGTTATGAATAAAATAAAGGACATGGGTTCAAGAATTGTGTTTTTTTTTTGTAACTTAAGATTTTTATTCATTTTTCATTATATATATTGCATTCAGATCACAGTCTACATTTAAAAAAAAAAAAAAAACAAAGGGGCTAGAGTAAAAAAGAAAAAGGAAAAAAAAAAAAAAAAAAAAAAAAGGGGGGGGGGGACAAATGTTGGAGCATCAAGTTTTTAATTTCCATCTCTTAATTCTTCTGGTTTTTCCAGCATCATTGGTTATTCTTTCAATATCTGTCTCGTTGTTGCACTTTGTAGTGTGTCCATTTCCGCCATTTTTTTTCCCATAGTCCTTCTTGCATTCTTTGTCGATATGTTAGTTTTTCCATCATACGTATGTCCTCAATAATGTCAGTCCATTGCTCTTGGTCAGGAAGAACTTCTGATCGCCATTTTTTTGTGATTGTTTTTTTACATGCAATCAACAAGATTTTAACTAGATATCTGTCCTCCGCCTGTATAACATTGTCTCTTTTAAGATCACATAGGTACATCAGGTTACAGTTCATTGGTATATTATATCCTAATATCCTCTGTATTGTCACATGTATAGATTTCCAGAATGATGAGATTTTGCAGCATTTCCAAAACATATGCGAGTGGTCTGCATTTTGAGCCCCACATCCCCTCCAGCATAAAGATTGGGTATTTGTATACTTTCCTTGGATCTGTGGTGTAATGAAAAAGCGAATCAGGTTTTTCCATCCAAATTCCCTCCATGTTCTTGAATTTGTTGATGTGTGTTGTGTTTTCCATATTTCCTGCCAGCTTTCTTCTGTTATGTTTAAATTGAGCTCTTTCTCCCATTTCTCCTTTATATAGTTACTTGAATGATTGTTTGCCATAAGTTTCTGATATAGCTTTGAAATAATTCTTGTTTTATTTCCTGTATATGAGCTTAAAATAAGTTGTATAATCTCGCTCACATCTGTTTGGAGGTTATGCCTAATCTTCTTCATATAATAGTCTCTCATCTGCAGATATCTGAAGAATTCCGATCTTTCTAGTTTAAATTTTCTCCTGATGTTTACAAAGCTCCCGAGATCTTTTTTTCCGATATTGCCCCATGCTGTGATTCCCTTGTTCACCAGATGTTTGTATCCCCTATCTTGCTTTGCCGGTTCAAACTGACTGTCAAATGCTACCCATTTCAATAGTTTTATGTCTTCCTTTATATTATACTTTTGTACTATTTTATACCACAGTTCTAAAGTAAATTTAGTGATTGGGTCTATTTGTTTGATTTGCTTATATGCATCTTTATCTCCTATTATGCTTTGTACTGGGAGTCCCTCAATTTCCTTTTCCATTTCTTTCCATTTTGCCTCATATCCCTCGTCGCACCAACATATGATATATCTTATTTGTGCTGAGTAGTAATATTCCTTTAGACTCGGTAGGCCCATGCCTCCTTTCTCTTTTGGTAATTGGAGAGTTTTATATTTCACTCTTGGTTTTTTACCTCCCCAAACAAATCTCGATATCATCCTGTCCCACTTTGAGAATTGGGCATCTGGAATCTCTGTTGGTAGAGCCTGGAAGAGGTAAAGTAATCTAGGTTGTATGCTGATTTTGACTGTCTCAATTTTTGAATTCAGATCCATATTTAAGATTGACCATCTATCAATATCTTTTTTTATTTCTTGTTCCAACCTATCATAGTTTGCTTTATAGATTTTGCTTAGATCTTTAGGTATGTTCACTCCAAGGTATTTTATTTCTTTTTGTTTCCAGTTTAGTTTGATCTTATCAGTTATCTGGTTTAGAGGGTTATAGTGGAATGTCAGTATTTGTGTTTTTGTTATGTTTATCTTGTATCCTGATAATTTTCCAAAATTTTCTATCATGTTCATCATTTCCATTATTGATTCATCTGGTTGTTCAAGGTAAACTATAATATCGTCTGCAAATAGCCCAATCTTGTGTTCTGCCCCCTTTATTGTTACACCTTTTAATTTCTTATTTTGTCGTATCGCTTGAGCCAGTGGCTCTATGAACAGAGCAAACAAGGTGGGCGATAAGCAGCATCCCTGCCTAGTTGATCTTTGTATATTTACTTTGTCTGTTAAGCTACCGTTTATCTTGATTCTTGCCACAGGTTCTTGATACAGCGTCCTTATGCATTGTACTGATTTTTCGTTAAATCCAAAGCGTTCCAGCACACTATATAGGAATTTCCAGTTAACCCTGTCAAATGCTTTTTCTGCGTCTAAACTCATTATTACTGCGCTTTTCTTTTCTTTATGTATTTGATTAATTATATGTATTGTTCTCCTGATATTGTCATGTGTTTGGCGTCCCTCTATGAAACCAGTTTGATCATCTTCTATCAATTCCGTCAAGAATGTCTTTATTCGTTTACATATAATTGTTGTATATATTTTATAATCTACATTTAATAAAGAGATTGGTCTATAGTTTCCGCATTGTTCTTTATCTTTCCCTGGTTTTAAAATAACTGAAATGATTGCTTCGTTCCATGATGGAGGTATTTTGTTGTTGTTCAGCGTCCAATTAAATGACTTTAGGAGTTGTGGCGTGAGTTCTTCTATAAACAGTTTATAAAACTCAGATGGGTATCCATCACTACCTGGTGATTTACCGTTTTTAAGTGACTTAATCACATCTCTAATCTCTTGTGTTGTTATTTCTGCTGTTAGCTTTCCATTTTGTTGATTTCCTATTGATGGCAAGTCCAATGTGTATAGAAATTTTTTAATATCTTTAGTATTTGTTTCTTCAGGTTGCGAGTATAGTTCTTGGTAGAAATTATGGAATATTTCTTCGATGTTTTCTGGGTTAACTGTGGTTTTATTTGTGGTGGGGTCTTTAATCTTATATACATTATTCATTGTTTGTTGTTTTCTTAACCGTTTTGCCAGCAGTTTTGTGGCTTTTGGTCCCGTTTCATAATATTTTTGCTTTAGATATCTATTTTTCCTTTCAATTTCATCCATTTGTGTTTCTTTTATCTTTATTTTTTCTTCTTTAATTTCTTGATATATTTTTGGGTCATTTGTGCTTTGATGTTTATGTTCTAATTCCCTCAGTCTCTCACATCTTTGTTCATATGCTTCCAGTTTAGTCTTATTTGCTTTTCCTGTTTCAACAATTAATTTACCTCTTAACACGGCTTTTAGTGCATCCCATAGTATTGTTGGGTCTACTTCTTCATTGTCATTCTCTTGGATATATTCATTTATGTTTACTTTTATTCTTTCTTTCATTTTATCATCATTTAACAGTCCTACATTAAGTTTCCATGTTGTTTGTCGTTTTCTATTGTTTAAATTTATTTCCATGTATATAGGATTATGATCTGATATTTCTGCCCCTCCAATCCAACAATTTCTCACCCTGTGTCTGTCACCTTCATTCATAAGGAAGTAATCTATTCTAGAGTGTACTTTATGGACTGCTGAATAATGTGTATAGTCTTTTTCGAGTGGGTGCAGGTCCCTCCAAATGTCTACCATACCCATTTCTGCCAGTGAGGTTCTTATGAATTTTGTTACATGTTTTTTTGTCTTCTTAACACTTGTTGTGTCAACTTCATGATCCATGACAGCATTTAAGTCTCCTCCACAAATCAGGACTCCTTCACTGTGTGTTGCTATGAGATCAAACAGATGTTGAAAAAAACCCTTGTCACTTTCTGGTGGGGCATAGATGTTCACTAACGTGATCTGCATTCCATCTATGCTACCCTTTATTATTACATACCTGCCTTCTTTATCCTGGATTTCCTGTTCACATTCAAATTGTATTTTATTTGAGATTAGTATCATCACCCCCCTTTTAGCTCCTCCCTTAAATGAACTGTAGTAGGAGTTCTTATAGCCAAATCTCTTTAGTTTCACATGTTCTGTCTTGCTCAAATGTGTCTCTTGCATAAATATAATTTCGGCTTTTTCTTTCTTGAATTTTCTTATTATTCTTTCCCTTTTAACAGGTGAGTTCAGACCATTCACGTTTAGTGTCATTATCTTAAGATTTTTACCCATAATCATGTTTTTCCATTTTTTTAACCTGTGCTCCTAGCCCCTTTAACAACAAAAATAACACATATTTATATAAAAACACATTAAAAAATCTCGACCTCCGTACTTTGGGCCTTTCTTCTGCCCACTGGTCCCTGTTGGTGGGTGGAGGGATTGTCCTCACAGAGTGAAGGGCCCTCCCTAGACCTGTATTTACTCTCCAAGTAATAGTCATTAGTCTAGAAATGTCCAACAAATATCACTTAAACCTCTCCTAGCCGTCTGTTTCTCTTTTACCTTGTCTTCTTGGCCTTCATTTCTTCTGTGTCTTTCTTAATCTTTGTTATAATCTAGGCTTTCAGTTGAAAGCCTTGTAGTCTTTCCTGGGCCCGCTGCGCCACGTCTCCCCCCGTCTTTTGCTGTTCACTCGCCTCCACTCCGGCTGTCGTGATGCGTTCAGGGCCTCCGCTGCTCCTACCGTTTCCTCCGGCACGTACACCTCAAGGCCCCGCTCCATCATGTCCTGCGCTGCCTCTCTGGCTGTGTTGTAGGTTCTTACGCCATTCTCCCAATGAATCCTCATCTTCGTTAGCGGCGTTTGGAATCTAATTTTTTTTTTCTTTCAGCGTTTTTTTAATGTTGGCATATTTCTTCCGCTGCTGCACAATTTCTGCCGGGTAGTCATGATCAAAGAATATCTGCTTGTCGCCGATTCGTATCTTTTTTTTCCACGCTCGTGTCAGGATTCTTTCCTTTACATCATATTTCAGAAAGTTTACCACAACTGACCTGGGTGTAGAGCGTGGGTTCGGGTTCTGTGCCGAGGCTCTGTGCGCTCGTTGAATCTGCAGATCCGCTTCGCTGGGCAGTTCCAGCTCTTTTTTTAAGAACTGATCCATGAATTTCGTCATCGAGTTGCCTTCAATGCCCTCCGGGATCCCGAAGATGCGTATATTGCCCCGTCTGGACCTGCTCTCCAAGTCGGTTACTTTCTCCTGCATCCTCTGCATTTGTGCCGTCAGGGTCTGCAGCTGTTCGCTTGCCTCGCTATTCCAATCTTCCAGCTCTGATATTCGGGCCTGCGCTTCTGTCATACACGCCCGCTGGGAGCGCAGCTCCTCCATGTTTTCTGCTAGCTTGCGCTCCATTTCTCTTCGGAGGCCCATAATTTCCTCCTTAATCTCTTTTTTCAGCTCCTCCTTAAGAGCCGCTAAATCCTGTTGTAGCTGCCGTTTGAAGTCTCTCAACTCTTTACCCAAACTGGCGATGCCAGTGTTCATGGTATCGAGTGTGTCCTCCATTTTGTCTGCTGCGGTCACCTCGTTTTTTTGAGCCCCGTGTTCAGCGGTTTCTCCTGCGTTGTTGAAGAGGAATTCTTTAATTTTACTCTGCTTTTGTCCTTGTGCCCGGCTCCTTCGTGTTTTCATCCCTTAGTTTATTGATCCGCTTATGTCGAGTTGGCCATTTACCGATGATTTTTAATCCGGCTAGGGAGAGCTCTCTGTTTAAGCGTTATGTCTCTCCGCCATCTTCCCGGAAGTCAAGAATTGTGTTTTTACAAGAAACTCATCTGATAGAGGAGGATGTTAAAAGAATTAGGAGTAGATGGCAGGGAAGTGTATTCACCTCTTCATTTTCATCCCGAGCCAGGGGAGTTATGACTCTCATACATAAATCAGTTCCTTTTCAGGTGAAAAATGTAATTGGAGACAAATTTGGAAGATATGTAATCATTCAAGGTTCTTTGCTATTAGAAAATATAAATCTTGTGAACTTATATGGTCCCAATATAGATGATCAGAAGTTCTTTGCTAATTTATTTCTCATCTTATCACTTACAGGGCAACATATAATAGCAGGGGATTTTAATTGTACATTGAATCCAGGTGTGGATAGATCAACAGGACTGGATTGTACGCACATTGGATGTAGGATGACTATTAATCATTTTATGAAAGAATTGAGATTGTTAGATATATGGAGAGAAATGAAACCACAAGTTAAAGCCTATTCTTGTTATTCCAGTACCTACAAGACATTCTCACGTATTGATTATTTTTTGATTTCCACAGAATTAAGGTCCAAGATTCAAAACTGCTTTTATGATAACATCGTGATTTCTGATCATGCACCCTGTTGTCTAATATATGTAGATAAAAAATTGACAAAGGAATCAGGTAGATGGCAATTTCAGCATAAATGGCTTCAGGATGAGGAATTTGTCAAGTATATAGAAAAACAGATAGACGAGTTCTTTGACATCAATACTACACAAACATCAGCATGTGTAAAGTGGGAGGCTTTCAAAGCTTTTATTAGGGGACATATTATTAGTTATACAGGATCAAAATCTAAGAAGACTCGAGAGGAGAGAGCTAAATTGGAACATAAAATAAAAAGTCTTCAGGAAAAAGTGTATGCAGGAAGTGACCCAAGGTTGGAGAATGAATTACTGATTTTGAGAGCTGAATACGACAAAAAATCAGCGAATAGAGCTGCCTCGAGTCTTCTAAGATTGAAACAATCTTTTTATGAACAAGGTGAAAACTCAGGAAAATTATTAGCATGGCAGATTAAACAATTGGAAATTAAAACACCAATTACCAGTATTATAAGTAACGGACAGGTAGTTATAGATCCTTTAGAAATTAATAGAGCCTTTAGAGATTACTATGAAAAATTATATGATACCAAAAATGAACCTGATTTAACAAAACTAAATGGGTTTTTGAACGAACTATCTATACCGTGTATTCCAAATGAAAACAGGGAGATATTGGAGTCTAAAATTAGTCAAGAAGAAGTTGGGCTAGCCATTGATAATATGAAATCAGGAAAAAGTGCAGGACCAGATGGTCTTCCAGTTGACCTTTATAAAAAATTTAAGAATAAATTAATAAAACCTTTTTTGGAAATGGTTTTAGAAGCATTTCAAAATAATAATTTACCATCATACATAAATAATGCCTTAATTATACTGCTGCCAAAACCAGGTAAGCCCTCTAATAAATGTGAAAATATGAGACCAATAAGCCTATTAAACGCCGACCTTAAGATAATCTGTAAAATTTTAGCAAGACGAATACAAGAAATTTTACCAAATATTATTAATCGAGATCAGAATGGCTTTATAAAGGGTAGACAAGGCTTCCATAATGTAAGAAGACTATTTAATATTATTTATTTTAATAAAGAAGCACCGGATACAGCTCTCCTATCATTGGACGCCGAAAAGGCCTTTGATAGAGTTGAATGGCCCTTTCTTTTTGAAGTCCTACAAAGGTTTGGACTTGGAAATAATTTCATAAAATGGGTTCAAATAATATACAATAATGCTACAGCAGAAATCCTAACAAATAACAATATTTCAAAACCAATAAAAATCAATAGAGGATGTCGACAAGGCTGTCCACTTTCACCTTTACTGTTTACTATGGCAATTGAACCTTTAGCGATAGCGATACGTTTACATTCACAATTATATGGAATTAAAGTTGGACCAACAGAACATAAAATCTCCCTGTACGCCGATGATATAATTTTGTTTATGTCGAATCTAAAAAAATCAATTCCAACCTTGTTGAATTTAATAAAGAATTTTGGGGAAATATCAGGATATAAAATAAATAAAACTAAATCTTCAATATTAATGCTAAATGAGACCCAGAGAAATTACCCAGCCCCTGAGGTAAATCAATTCAATGTTGTAAATCAGTTTAAATATTTAGGAATCCAAATTATGCCTAAGCTAGAATCAGTCGCCAGTGTCAACTATGAAGCCTTAATGTCAGATATCAATGAGTTAACTCAGAGATGGATGTCACTACCAATGTCGATGATCGGGAGAATCAATATACTTAAAAGTAATATTTTACCTAAAATACTTTATTTATTTCAATACATTCCCTTATCACCACCTTTAGATCTATTCTCAAGAATAAAAAAAAAGTTAGTGGAATTTATATGGAACAACAGGAGGGCTAGATTACGTTTGTCTTTATTATATTTACCATTTGATCGTGGAGGTCTGAAATGTCCAAATTTTATGTTGTATTATTGGTCGGCACAACTGAGGTCTATGACATATTATTTTTCATCAAATGATCTCCCTCACTGGACTGAAATGGAATCATACAATTTACCTTTACCTCTTCCCATATTCATATACTCAGATTCGGCAAAAAAATTACAAAAACAAGTTAAAAATCCATTTGTAAAGCATATGATCAAAATATGGTGTGAAGCTAAAAACTATTTAAAAGAACCACAGTTAATGTCACAATTTAGTCCAATATGGGGTAATCAATATTTTAAACCAGGGAGAGCGGACGCTGTATTTAAAGTATGGAATTTAAAAGGGATACAAAAGATTCAGGATTTATATTTGCCATGTGCAGACAACATAATGTCTTTTGAAGAGCTGAGGATCAAATTTAATCTCAATAGAACACATTTTTTTAAATATCTTCAACTTAGAAACTTTATTCGATCAAATCAAAATAAAGCTCTCACTCGACCTATTTATTCATCCTTGGAAAAAATGATGATGAAAGATAGTAAAAGAAAGGGTATTATTTCAGAGTTTTATAACTCATTGACACTATCTTCAAGTGAAAATTCACTGAAAAGATTAAACTACTGGAAAGAAGATCTGCAAATTGAAATTTCAGAGGAACAATGGGAATTGGCTTGTACAGAAGCTCAAACCAAATCAATAAATGCACGCCTTAAATTGATACATTTCAAATGGTTAATGCGGATGTATGTTACACCGGAGGAGTTAAATAGATATAACAAAAATATACCAGATACATGCACAAAATGCATGGAAAGTAAAGGAACCCTATTTCATTGTTTATGGGAATGTAGATTAATAAGAATGTTTTGGGAGGAGGTGAGGGTAACAATTGAAAAAATAATCTCAAAACAAATCATATTGAATCCTAAACTGTTTTTGTTGGGTCTGTACCCAGAAAAGCATAATTTCAATAAAAGTGAAAGAACATTCATAGACCTCAGTTTGCTTAATGCCAAAAAATGTATTGCACTATTATGGAAAAAGACTCATAGACCAGATGTGACTCAGTGGTTAAGACAGATGTTAACAAACCTTCCATTAGAAAGAATAACATATATACTGAAATCAAAGGAAATTGTGTTTGAGAATATATGGAGACCTTTTATTGATTATGTAAAAAATTTAAACATAACTCTTGAAGAAGAAGGTGAATGATGTGTGTGGACCTTGTAAATTCCAAACTGGTGAACATAATATGTATACTAATGTATTGGATTGTCTAGACTAAACAGAGGAGCATTGTTGAAGACTTGATTTTGTTGGTGGTTGTTGGTGTTTTTAGGGTATTTTTTTTTTTTTGTAGTACTTTAGTGTTAGTGTTTGATTGTTTGTATCATGTTTGTTAAAAAAAAAAAAAAAGGTTCAATAAAGATATTGTGGAAAAAAGAATTGATAAGGGAATTGATAAAGCATCGGATTGAAGCAAAAACGACAATGCCATTAGTACTGAGGAAATCTTATCCATTAACATCCTAAATGCTAGTGTCCTGATCTACTGGGCTATGCACAACATTGGGATGCACGACAAGGGATATATTATCATCAACTATGATATAATGACGGCGGCACGGTGGCGGAGTGGTTAGCACTGCGGCAGCACAGTAACTCACCCTTGGCCGGGGGATCCTGGGTTCGATCCCAGCCCCCGACCAACAGTGATCTGTGCGGAGTTTGCATGTTCTCCCCGTGTCTGCGTGGGTTTACACCGGGATTTCTCCGGTTTTCTCCCACATGCCAAAAACATGCAAGTTAGGTTAATTGGCATCAACTGAGGATTCTAAATTGTCCTTAGGTATGACTGTGAGAGTGAATGGTTGTCTGTCTCTCTGTGTTGGCCCTGCGATGGACTGGCGATCTGTCCAGGGTGTACCCTGCCTCTCGCCCAAAGATGCTGGGATAGGCTCCAGCTCCCCCGCAACCCGAAAAGGATTAAGCGGAAGAAGATGAATGAATGAATGAATGATATAGTGACGTTAACTGAGTTAACACTACCAGTAGGCGGGTTTAGATGATCACAGCTGGATGCGTCCACTGTCTCCTCGATGCACACTTCCTGGGAAATCTGACCAATCAAATAAGTCAGAAACTAGGACACCATACTTGCAAGTCTCATAAAAAGTATGGGTAAAAAATTGTTATTTTTAATAGCATCACTAGAGAAGACATTCACTGTGTTCTTTGAACCTTTGGGTGCTTTTAAGATGATAATACATTGTTGTTGTAACGTTGTAGACAAGTCCAAAAACACAAAAACACATGCCATGGGCCCTTTAAGGCATTCAAACCACTACTGGTAGTGACAGTATTTTATTTATTCTAAATGGATGATTTTTATTTTGTCCAACAAAAAGAAGATTTAAGCCCTTCTGTTAACCCCTCTGTTTTCAACACATTTATAAAATCAAAACCATCTTTCTTTATTCATTACATACATATTAATTACACATCTGCCTCCATGCTCACCAGATTAACAAGGGTTAGCGGGAAGTTTCCGGTCTGCCTGGCATGCACACATACACACAGCTGGATAAACACAACATCCAAGAATGTGTGCATTTTCCTGTCTGGAAGTTTGGCTGGTGAATCCAAACATGCAGCTGGAGATGGCACATTCCAGCTGACAGAGAAAGGGATATGGGAAACTTAACAAGATGCACACCCAGCATTCATATTATATATTGATCTTTTTGGTCAGTCTGCCACAGAAATAAATGAATGCTTGTTGAGATTTAGTTAAAACTGGTCTGGGATACGAATGATTTTTACCTCACAGCACTATTGCTTAGAGTGATGGCAGGGTTTCCTCTGGTAACATTTCTCAGTGGCGGCCCGCTGTGCCAGAAATTTTACTGCCACCCTAAGGCCATATGAATTTATTAAGAAAAATATATGAAGCACTGAATTTCTGCAAGCGCGCACACGAACAACATGTCTGACCGTCATCCACGCGGAGTTCAGAAGCGCCCCACTCACACGAGTTTTCCAGTCAGTCAGCGTCTCGCTAAGCATGACTGTCCGACAGAAACATGAGTTTATTAAAGTACTTTAAACGCAGAAAAAAAATCATAAGAGGTATGTAAGCACTGGCGTTTATCATGGTATTAACCCGCTGGAAACGGGAGCAATAATGGAAGATTCGCTTAGCTAAGAGATGTGGTTAGAATTCATATGCAGCCGGTTTCATATGAAGGGAAAAGCGAGGGGGACTGATGAATTGCTGAGGATATATTTCACCAGACACTACAATATTAAGTTATGTTCTGTAGGAATTGCAGGAATGAAGAGACTGGCAATTTCTCTCTTTTCTCACACAAGCAGGCATGCTGTTTTTATTCTCCAGCGGCAGTGACAAAAAGCAACAGCTGAAAACGCTAGCTCTAAACTGAGGTCCTTCAGCGGCTGCCTAGAGAGGTGCCTGATGAAAAAGCCTGAGCGCACAACTATAACTGCCTAAACAGATCATTCTGTACATGAACACATATTGTAGTGAATTATGTCTTTACAGTCCACTACAGTTCCCCATTATGTACCTGGCAGGTTAAGATGACCAAAATTCACCAAGTCAATGACTTTAATCTGTCAACAGCCTTCAGACAAACTAAACGTGTCAACATTTGATTTCAAAAATAAGGAAAGTTTTTCCTGCTGTCTGGGTGTTGAGGAGATTTCTAAAAAACAATAAAACAAAACTATAAATATAAAGAAATATTATAACAGAAATAACTGCATCCTTGGTCATTTAAGTTAATTTATTTCATTAAATACAATTTTATTAATATTTTTTCTTTGTAATCAGTTAAATTATTGTTCTGTTCTGACTGCAAAATTATGGCCAAAAATGTAAATTGTTATAAGGAAAAAGTAAAAAAAAAAAAAAAAAAAAAAAAGACCACAGTTTGTTTCAAATTTATCTAAAAAAAAAACCAAAAAACTAATTTTATTTTAAAAAACAGAAAAAAATTAGACATAAAATAATCTACAAATTTATAATAGTTTCAAATGTACAAATAAAGTCAATTTTACAAGAGGAAATTCAAATTTGAGGAACATGGTTTCAACTTTAGATAGATTTACAGAGAAAAGGAGAAAACTATAAGAAAATTGTTATAAATTTGTGAGAAAAACCTCAAACCTTCAAGACTGAAGTCATTACTCAAGTTTTTAAGTGGGTGCTCTTTGTACCCTTAACTCTAAGAGAAATTTTGGGTCGTCTACTTTTAATTATTAATTTCAAAGCACTGCTTTTACATGAGCAGAATTTCTGCCTACTATACCCACCTGATCACATAATTTAAGTATGCATGAGTACATTACTATTCTGAATGTTTCTTTCCCTTCCCTCCTCTCTCAATGGAAAAAAGAAACACTAGAATAAAAATACTAAAAATACACATATTTTTGTCATTTATGCAAACCATGACAAAAAAAATCCTGCAGGACAAAACATGACACTTTATATTTTCTAACCTGTTTGTATACCACCATAGACAGAGAGAGAACCTGAATCAGACAGAGCTCAGAGAGGGCAAGATGAGACAGAAGAGAGGAGCCAAGGAGAGGAAAGTGTTCAGGCAGAGGAAGGAGAGAAGGATAATGCCACTAAAAAGTCGAAACACAGGATGTCTGGGTGGGATCCCAACTGGCCCAATATTCAAGCCTCAGTTGTACAATACTTCAAATGGTAAGCTCCATATGCAACGTTACTGTGTAAAATTCTAAAAAGAAATAGTATAAAATTAAAATATTCCGGTATGTCTCTCCACCCCCCACCCCCAGCCAGAGGAAACACTGGACGGAGTCCATATACTCAACACCAAATCATCGGCAGAGATTTTTTAAAAATCCTTTTTTACTGTTGCATAAATTTGTATACTTTATTGATCCCCAGAGGGGAAATTGAGGGCATCCACCTGGATCGATGAAGCAGCCACGGTACAACGCTATCCCTTAACCATTCACACACACATTCATACCAAGGGCCACTTTACAGTCTCCAATTAACCTAACCTGCATGTTTTTGGCATGTGGGAGGAAACCGGAGAAATCCCGGAGTAAACCCACGCAGATACGGGGAGAACATGCAAACTCCACACAGATCACTGTTGGTCATGGGCTGGGATTGAACCAGGGATCCCACAGCCAAGGGTGAGTTGCTGTGCTGCCGCAGTGCTAACCACTGCGCCACCGCACCGTCATAAATGCAGCAATAGCCAGATTTGCCCACACCCAGCAACACAAAAAAAAGGCCACGCTCAACCATGGAGAGCTCTGAGGTTGTTTTACACAAGCAAACAACAAACTCATCACGTCTCCTCCTCTATGTGTTTTATGACTTTTCATCCTCATTCTCACGCTCCACCACACCCCTGCACTCCGGCTCCACCTCCATTCACCACGGGCCCTTTGGAAGCAGGTGTTCACTGCCCGAGGTGTCCTGTTTTTATGTGCATGTGTTGCCCAGATTATTTACCAACAGCTTGGGCTCTTTCCTGTCTTTGTGCAAAGCCAGGTGGGATTTCCCATGCTAGAGGCAGGGATGTAAGGTGTACCATCAATTTATTGCTTCAGATAGACAAAGGTGAAAAGAATCTTATACCTCTTTTGTCATAGGGCGTTAAAAAAATTGGTGCTTTCTGAGTGTCGGCCCAGCAGGAGCATGGAGTAGTTAGGTTTCACTGAGCTTCGGGAGGAAACAGTTATTTATTCGTAAAATTCACCATCTAATGTAAAGTGGCTCAAGAAAAAGTGGCATTCTGAGGATTGATCTACTCAAATCTATTACAAGTTTTTTTTGTTAATCACTTTTTTCATCAGTTTTGTGAACAGTAAAATGCCTGATAATCGTCAAACAAGGCAGCACGCCAAACAATTTGATGAAGCTGCAGCTCATGGGCCTAATACAGGAGAAGATATATCCTGCAGGTGGGAAATGATGTCTGAAAGGATTTTGGAATCAATGAACAAGCGTTTTGATCTTCTGGATCATAAGTTTGAAACTCTTATGAATACTCAGCTGGCACTGACTGAAAGAGTGGTCGCTGCGGAGGAACAAGGATTAGACCATGAATGCCGCATTGAGACGCTTGAGTTGGCTCTAACAGAGATGAAAAAAAACTAATGGAAGACTCCTATCTAAAACTGATGATCTGGAGGGGCGTTTGAGATGCAACAATATTAAGATAGTGGAAATACCAGAAGGTGAAGAGAAAGGCAGACCCACAGAGTTTATTGTTGGCCTAATACCGAAGTTACTCGCGGAGAGCAACTTTGCTAAGCCTGTGATGGTGGACCGGGCACACCGCATCCCTGTGCCTAAATTCTCGGACACCAACAGACCTCAGAGCATCATCGCCAGAGTCCACTTCTACCAGGAGAAGGAACTGATTCTACGGCTGAGACAGCAACAACAAGATGACCTATACTGGGCATCAGATTTTTATCTACCCGGACTATACAGCGGAGGTGATGGCACAACGGAGAGCCTTTCAGGAGGACGAGGGAAATAAAATATACCTTACGCTTCCCAGCCAAACTTCATGTACATCATCAAAACCAGGTAAAGGTTTTTACCTCTCCAAGTGATGTTAAATCTTTCATAAAGCATGTGTTGGAAAAGCAGGATGAAGGCATTCGAGCTGAACTGACGGTGGATTTTGTGCTTTAGTTTAATTTTTTTTTTTTTTTTTGTCTTCCTCCCACTGGGGGCGATTGTATGATGTGAAGCTCTACTTTGGTTATGGTGAGACCTTTGGTCACTGGCTGTTTGCTTTGTGTTGCCCTTTTAAATATTATATTAATTTTTTTGTTGGGGGGGGTCTGGATATGTGTGTGTGAATTGGTGTGTGACTGTTTGTGGGGGGGAGGTGTTCAGTTTTGTTTTTTTGGTGGTTGGTTTTGCTTTCATACTCTCATCATCCATATATTCAATGTTGGAGCATTTGATTTTTTTGTTTTGTATTTGATTAGTTTATAAGCATGACTGTATTTTGAAACAGTGAAATTACATTATCCTCATGGAATGTTAGGGGCCTTGGTAATAATATTAAACATGGAAAGGTTTTTTCTCATTTAATTCATTGAAGGCTGATATACTGTTTTTACAAGAAACGCATACTACTGTAGATACTGAGTACAAATTAAAAACTAGTTGGATCTCACAGGTCTATCATGCACCACATGAACCACATGAACTCTCCACACTAACAAATACTGTATTACCGTGATTGCTTGCTGTGATGGTGGTGGGAGGTTGGGATCTGAAAATCATGTTAAAAACATGGGACAACTTACAGCGGTAGGCGAGGGCCCTCAACACATAAGAGTTTGAGGAATTTCCCTCAGAGCCAATACACCATCAAGGCTCCTCTAAGGTCGCTAAAAAGACCTCAGTTCAGGAAGATCTTTTGACAGTTTTATGTTTTAAAGTTTTATATATCATGTTCTTAATGTTTTTTATGTTCTTAATGTTCTTTCAGTTTTTGAGTAGCATAAAAGAGGGCCACTATACTATTATACTAAATAAGACAATACAATGGAGAAACAGGGTGCAACCAAAATAATCTCATAATGTAAAGGAGATCCTGAATCCAGTTAAAAGATCCAAGATTCTAGGCAAAATGTAAAAAGACAAAGCAGAAGTAATATTTTTACAGGAGACCCACCTAACAGACTTGGAGCACACTAAACTTAATAGACAAGGGTTTAAACTGATCTCTTCATCTTCATATAAGTCAGGGAGGAGGAGGGGGGAGCGACATTGATCTCAACCAAAATTATATTTGAAAAAAAAAATCAGAACACAAAGATAAAGAAGGGAGATTTAGCATGGTACTTGGTCGGCTAGAGGGAGAAGATATCACCCTGCTGAATGTATATGCACCTCCAGGGGCTAACTGGAAATTTTATAAAAATGTATTTGACCTAATGATAACTAAAGCCCAAGGTTTAGTGATATGTGGTGGAAACTTCAATCTAAGACTGAATCCATACTGGGATGCATCAGGTAATTCTCTACATCAAAATAACACTCAAAGTAGAAAAACTAGGACGCTCCTAAATGAAATGGGAATCTGTGACATGTGGAGGGAATTCAACCCCAGTGTAAAAGATTATACATTTTACTCAGCACCACATTCCTCATATTCAAGGATTGACTATTTTTTTTTATGTTTAATAGACATTGGAAGAGTAAAAACATGTAAAATAGGACTGATGGATCTCTCTGACCACAGTCTGATCTATATGGACTTAAATATCCAAAAATACACAATACATTTTCTTGGAGGTTAAATTCAAATGCGCTGAAAGGACCACTGAAAGATGAATTGGAGTCAGATATTCTCAGATATTTGGAAGAAAATGATAATGGAGAAGTATCCATTTTAACACTGTGGGACGCATGCACAGCTGTAATAAGGGGAAAGATTATTGCAAAACTGGCACTCCAAAAGAAATTGAGACAAGAAAAACTATTTATGTTCTTATTAAAGACAAAAATAGAATAGAAAGGAGATGTCTTTACCTTCTTAACATGTTTCGACTGTACACTGCAGCCTTCGTCAGAAGAGTCAGCTGATTGCTGCCAGGTGACATTTATCAGCTGACTTTCATAGGCAGGGCCAGCTCAGCAGATCTGTCAGATCCATCGAGCCAGCCCCGCCTTCCACCGTCAGATGGTCTCTGGAGAATGTGATCCCAGGTGTGGGAAAGCATAAAGGCCCCCTCATCTCGGTTCATGGTGTCTTTTCCCCGCTTCCTGATTTCTATGGCCTCCTTGATCCAGCGTTTGTGTCTGTTGCTCTCTGATCCAATAATTTTTGCGTTGTCCCAGTCCATGATGTGATTATTTCTTTTGCAGTGATCTGATATTGCTGATTTTAATGTTTCTTGTTCTGCCTTTTCTTTTTGTGATCTTGTGAGTCGTCCTTGTGTTTCCTTCTCGTGTTTTTTTCTTGTGGTGAATGATCTTCCAGTTCCTCCAATGTAGGTTTTGTTGCATGATCTGCATGATATTTCATATATTACATTGCATTTTTTGTCTTGTTCTATTCTGTCCTTGGGGTGTACTAATAACTGTCTTAATTTTTTTGTGTGGTTTGACTGCTGTGTTTATTTGTTTTGTTTTTTTTTTGTAACTTAGATTTTTATTCATTTTTCATCATATATATTACATTCAGATCACAGTCTACATTTAAAAAAAAAAGGAGCTAGAGTAAGAAAGAGAAAAAAAAAAGAAAGGGGGGGGACAAATTTTGGAGCATCAAGTTTTTAGTTTCCATCTCTTAATTCTTCTGGTTTTTCCAGTGTCTTTGGTTATTCTTTCAATTTCTGTCTCGTTGTTGCCCTTTGTAGTGTGTCCATTTCCTCCATTTTTTTTTATATAGTCCTTCTTGTATTCTTTGTCGATATGTTAGTTTTTCCATTCAACGTATATCCTCAACAATGTCAGTCCATTGTTCTTGGTCAGGAAGAACTTCTGATCGCCATTTTTTTGTGATTGTTTTTTTTACATGCAATCAACAAGATTTTAACTAGATATCTGTCCTCAGCCTGTATTACATCGTCTCTTTTAAGATCACATAAGTACATCAAGTTACAGTTCATTGGTATATTATATCCTAATATCCTCTGTATTGTCACATGT
The DNA here is from genome assembly GCA_020510985.1 of Pholidichthys leucotaenia. Classification (NCBI taxonomy): domain Eukaryota; kingdom Metazoa; phylum Chordata; class Actinopteri; order Cichliformes; family Pholidichthyidae; genus Pholidichthys; species Pholidichthys leucotaenia. The sequence goes on along the minus strand of CM035845.1, from coordinate 63,957,095 downwards.
ATAGATTTCCAGAATGGTGAGATTTTGCAGCATTTCCAAAACATATGTGAGTGGTCTGCATTTTGAGTCCCACAGCCCCTCCAGCATAAAGATTGGGTATTTGTATAGTTTCTTTGAATCTGTGGTGTAATGAAAAAGCGAATCAGGTTTTTCCATCCAAATTCCCTCCATGTCCTTGAATTTGTTGATGTGTGTTGTGTTTTCCATATTTCCTGCCAGCTTTCTTCTGTTATGCTTAAATTTAGCTCTTTCTCCCATTTCTCCTTTATATAGTTACTTGAATGTTTGTTTGCCATAAGTTTCTGATATAGCTTTGAAATAATTCTTATTTTATTTCCTGCATATGAGCTTAAAATGAATTGTATAATCTCGCTCACATCTGTTTGGAGGTTATGCCTAATCTTCTTCATATAATAGTCTCTCATCTGCAGATATCTGAAGAATTCCGATTTTTCTAGTTTAAATTTTCTTCTGATGTTTACAAAGCTCCCGAGATCTTTTTTTCCCGATATTGCCCCATGCTGTGATTCCCTTGTTCACCAGATTTTTGTATCCCCCATCTAGTTTTGCCGGTTCAAATTGACTGTCAAATGCTACCCATTTCAATAGTTTTATGTCTTCCTTTATATTGTACTTTTGTACTATTTTATACCACAGTTCCAAGGTAAATTTAGTGATTGGGTCTATTTGTTTGATTTCCTTATATGCATCTGAATTCAAAAATTGAGACAGTCAAAATCAGCATACAACCTAGATTACTTTACCTCTTCCAGGCTCTACCAACAGAGATTCCAGGTGCCCAGTTCTCAAAGTGGGACAGGATGATATCGAGATTTGTTTGGGGAGGTAAAAAACCAAGAGTGAAATACAAAACTCTCCAGTTACCAAAAGAGAAAGGAGGCATGGGCCTACCGAGTCTAAAGGAATATTACTACTCAGCACAAATAAGATATATCATATGTTGGTGCGACGGAGGATATGAGGCAAAATGGAAAGAAATGGAAAAGGAAATTGAGGGACTCCCAGTACAAAGCATAATAGGAGATAAAGATGCATATTTTGTATTTTTTCATGATCCTTTGAATTGGTTCCGTGATCCCTCGTATGTATGGTATAGTTATGGTGTCCTTGTTTTTGATTTCGGCTTTTGTTCTGTGTCTTATTTCCTGTTTGTTTTCTTTGTTTTTGACTTGCTGTTTCCCTTTGTTTATGGCCCATACTGGAGATTGGCAGCGTATAAGCGCATGTTTTATGTGGTTATCCTCCTCCTGCCTGTCTTCTTGGTCTGTGATGATGGTGGCTCGTTCATATAACGTCCTGACAACTGATAGCTTGTGTGCTCTGGGATGTTCCGATGTCCATAGTAGGTATTGATCTGTGTGGGTTGGTTTCCTGTAGACTGTGATTTTTATGCTGCCGTCATCGTTGTGGTGGATTTTCATGTCCAGAAAGGCTATGGTGCCATTTTCTTCCTCTTCATGTGTGAATTTTATATTCCCAGTGCTGTCCGTGCTGTTCAGACGGTCAGTGAGTTCTTGTGTGTGTCCTTTCCTTATTTTTTCCAGAATGTCATCCACGTATCTCTTCCAAAGGGTGGGTTTGCATTGTGTAGGTGCTGTGTTGATGGCTTTGTTTTCCAGATCCTCCATGAAAAAGCTGCTCATAATGGCTGATAGTGGGTCTCCCATTGCAAATCCTTCTTTTTGTCTGTAAATTTTTCCTCTGTATTGTAAATAGGTGGATTTTGCAACAAATTGTAATAATTCGGATATGTCGTGAACTGTGAGATTGGTGTGTCTTTTACAGGGATGAGAATGGGGTTTGGGGGAAAAAAGAGGAAACTAAGCCGGGGGTCTTGGGGTACGCAGGCCCACAAGCCGGATCTTAATTGATCCTTGAAGCCTTGGTGGGTGGTCTGGGGGGAAACTCTGGTGTTTTAGAATGCTCAAATGTGGTCTTATATTTAAAGTTAGAAGTAAGCACAAATGCATTTATAGTTTACCTTTTTAATCTGCTGCTGCATCACATGTGTAAATTTATGATATCTGAATGGTATGTTGATGTAATAATACTAAATTATATTTTACGACTATTTAATATGTTTAGAATGGTAAATGGCGTTCACTTATATAGCACTTTTTCTCATCTCTGGATGACCAAAGCGCTTTACAGATCCTGCTATCCACCCATTCACGCACACATTCACACACTGATGGCGGCAGAGCTGCCATACACACACAGGCGCTAGCCTGGCCACCAGGAGCAACCGGGGGTTCAGTGTCTTGTTCAAGGACACTTCGACATGCAGACTTCAGACAGAGTGGGAATCGAACCCATGACCCTCCGATCAGTAGTCGGTCACACTACACCTGCGCCACAGCCACCCCCTAAACTGCCGCCCCTAGAACTGACACAGAATTACATTTACATAGTTCTAGAACAGACAAAATAACTTAACCAAGTAAAATAAATTATAAATATTAACAAAATCCCATCACCAAGTCCATCACCCATTTATTAAAATATACTGACATTCTGCAAACATTTTGATTTATTAATGTGTGCATTTGTTAGTGTTACTAGGAATATTAAAAAAGTTGCATATTAGTATATTTTAATATTTGAAAGATAATCTAAGAAAGTAAGTAAAACCTAAAAGATGTTTAATTAATGTTTCAAATTATCAGTGTTTCAAAACAGGCATGACGTCACAACTTACACATGCTATTTCATAACAAATTCATTACTCAAAAATTCTCAAGTACATTACTTATAACGAGAAAAAAATCTTACCTGGGAATGTGTCTTCCGATCTCTAATTGCTGTAATCGGGGCCGATTGTGATGAACTTTGATTGACTGGCATCTGAATTTGACCGTGTCCATCGATCGTTTTGAATGCAGCACGAGCGAGTACTTCGACCTCCTTGTAGCCACAATTTTGAGATGTTTCTGTTTTGAACAGTGCTCAACTAAGGCAACACAACCACGAGATCCATAACTCAAGAAATCGTTACAATAAACACACTGGGCTTTCCCTGGTACTTCGCATTTCGCTATGAAGTCGGCCATTTTTCAACCACAACTTCGGTATTTTTACCGATCTTTACAGTCATTGACACAGTTTTTTCGAGCCATTCCCAACGAAACTTGTTCATTATCCCTTTCCTTATCCCTTTGTCGATTTCTAAAATTCTTGCTTTGTTGTCTTTCGTGAGTTTTAGGTTCACCATTTTCACGAAATCGGGAAAACTCGGTTGATTGAACTGTTGGCCATTTGCATTTCGCTCCGCGTGTTGGATATGACAAAGGAATAACAAAATCGTCGATTGGTTGCTTCAATAAGTATCAGCCAATCAGTGGCCTTGTTACATTACATTACTGATCTCGCTGGGTAGCGCGTTCTGCATGGTGGAATTGAGCAGCCGATCGAAAATACGACTCGCCGCTCTTAACATACCTCACCACCCCCACCACCCCCGCGAAAATTTTCTCCTCGAATTTAGACGATTCACGAGAATGACGCTAGACATGATCAAATCCGAGGAATTCCGCGGATCCGAGGAGGATTCTCATCCCTGCTTTTAAGGGTACTGTCATTATTGAGGCGTTCCACAGAAATCAGGAAGCGGGGAAAAGGCTGCCGTGTACAGTCGAAACATGTTAAGAAGGTAAAGACATCTCCTTTCTATTCTATTTTTGTCTTTAATAAGAACAAAAGATAAATAACTAAAAGACAAAATGAACCTACTTGAGCTACTAAGAAAAACTAAACACATTAGAGTCAGAACTTAAGAAACTAGAAAAAGAGCACAAAGACAACACTCATTCTAATGCCTCGCTCAAAATTAAGGAAATAAAAAAACAAATAAACGAGATCTACACAATAGAAATCCAGAAGAAACTTACATTTCTGAAACAAAAATATTATGAAACAGGTAGCAAATCGGCAAAATTACTAGCCTATAAATTGAGGAAACAACAAACGGAGAGAGCAATCTACAAAATGAGAGACCCAGTATCAAAGGAAATAAAATTTAGAATTCAGGAAATTCTTAAAAGATTCGAGAATTACTACAAGAACTTGTACTCTCTCAAAAAACACAAAAAAGACACATCCAAAGCCTTCCTAAATACATTAAATCTTCCCCTACTGAGTCACAAAATAAAAAACTACTGGCAGAAATACAACCTAAAGAATTAGAAAAAGCAATTATGAAACTTAAAGCTAACAAATCCCCAGGAGCAGATGGTTATACAGCAGAGTGGTACAAAACTTTTAAACAGCAACTATCTCCTCTCCTCCTGAAAACATTTAACTATATCCTCCACACAGGGGAACCCCCCCCCCCCCCCGCCTCCTGGAGAGAAGGGGTCATTGCAGTCATACCTAAACCTGAAACGGATAAACTAGACTGCTCCAACTACAGACCAATCAGTGTGTTAAATCAGGACTATAAACTTTTTACTGCTATCCTTGCCAAAAGGTTAGAAAATATACTGACAGACTTGATTCATTTAGACCAAACAGGTTTTATAAGACAAAGACAGACAGAAGATAACATTAGACGGACTTTACACATAATTCATCATATAAAAAAATACAATTTAAATGCAGCCATACTGGGATTAGACGCTGAAAAAGCATTTGATTCGGTTGACTGGTCTTTCCTATATAGAATCTTGTCCAGTTTCAATTTTCATTAAAACTTCATGAGAACTATCCAGGCATTATATAAAAAAACAACAGCTAAAATAAGGATTAACGGTAAATTATCATCATCTTTTGAACTGGAGAGAGGATGTCGTCAGGGCTGCCCCTTGTCTCCACTGCTCTTTGCAATCTTCATAGAACCTCTGAGCCAATGGATGAGACAGAATCAAAAAATTCAAGGTATTACACTTGGTCAGAAGGAACATAAAATAGCACTCTTTGCTGATGACATTTTAATATACCTGGGGAAGCCAGACACCTCTTTTCCAGAACTAATCTCAACTTTTTCAGAGTATGGAGAGTTATTGGGGCACGAACTGAACATGCATAAAACCCAAATTTTAACATTCAACTATAACCCGAATCAATATTTACTACGCAAATTCAAAACTAACTGGGAGATGGAATCTATGAAATATCTGGGGGTCAATATCCCGAAACAACTCAACAAAATTGCAACACTAAACTATGATCCACTGATGCCAAAAATAAAATCTGATCTAGCAAGATGGAATACGATACCATTCTTGGGTACTGCACCAAGAATTGAAGCAGTCAAAATGAATATACTTCCACGTCTTCTATACCTTTTCCAAACAATACCGGTAGAACCTCCCAAAAAAACATGGCAAGAACTGGACAGAAGGATCTAACTAACTAACTAACTAACCTGCACTTATATAGCGCTTTTCTAGTCACAAAGACCACTCAAAGCGCTTTCATTAATACTAACCCTCTATTCTAAGGGCCTATAGGAAACAAATATCTAGGGACAATTTAGAACAGCCAATTAACCTAACATGCATGTTTTTGGCATGTGGGAGGAAACCAGAGAAATCCCGGAGTAAACCCACGCAACACGGGGAGAACATGCAAACTCCACACAGTTGGTCGGGGGCTGGGATCGAACCCACGATCCCCACAATCCCCCGGCCAAGGGTAAACTGTGCTGCCGCAGTGCTAACCACTGCGATCTCAAGATTCATATGGCAGGGCAAGAGACCAAGAATCAGATATAGAACCCTACAGCTAAACAAACACAAAGGTAGCTCGCGCTGCCAAATATCTGGGAAAGCCGCGCAAATTAAAACTTTAGTAGAGATACAGTATGTAACCCATTCTACGCTGCACAATGGAAAGAGATAGAATGCCAAATAACAAGTGAAATTCCCCTACAGGCGATAATAGGGAATAATGCCTTACCTAAACTTTGGAATAACACTAACCCGTGGATAGAGACCCCGCTAAAAATTTGGTTTAAGATAGTCAGAGAGAATCAAACTAAACAACCCTATCGATTATTGCAATGGATTTCCTATGATCAGGATTTTACTCCTAATAAAACAGACACTAGATTTAAAAAGTGGAAAGAGAACGGACTGATAAAATATTACGATTTATTTAAAGGGCAAACTTTAAAAAGTTTTGAAGATTTGAAAAAACAAGGTCTAAGAAATCAAGACCTTTACATGTTCTTTCAGCTTAGACACCACATAAACAAAATACTTAAAAAGGAGGATTTGGAAAGGGCCCAGTCAGGTGTTCTGAAGCTTTTCTTAATGGCATATAAAGGGATCCCTGGGATGAGATACATTTCTAAAATATACCATGGTCTTCAAGATTTAAAAGGAGACAACACATCATATATAAAAGAGAAATGGGAAAAAGAGGGGAGTTTCACTTTACAACTGGAAATATGGGAAAAGCTAAACAAACAACAGTGGAAAAGTACTTCATCCCTGCTGTGGAGAGAATTTGGATGGAAAAATTTGGTAAGATTTTTCAGAACACCTGCACAAAACAAGTTTACTCATAAAGGGTTGAATTGTTGGCGCCTGTGTGGTCAAAAGACTGCAAATCATTTTCATGTGTTTTGGTCGTGCCCAGTTATCCACCAATATTGGACTAATGTACAGACAATATTGGGGAAAATATTCAAAGTAACAGTTCCCTTTTCTTTTGTAACTTTGTATTTGGGTTTACTACCGGAATCACTGGAAAGACGAGGAGAAAAATGCTTATTCAATGTTTTAATATTGGCAAGTAAAAAAAGCACTAACAAAAAAATGGATGTCGAGAGACTGTCCTGCACCTGAAGATTGGATTAATGTGATTCAGGACATTTATTTGATGGAAAAGTTGACATTTGCACTGAGACAGGACATGGATGGGTTCTTGAACTTTTGGCAACCCTGGAATGCATGTGTCTTCCATCAGATCTAATCTTTGACGAACACCATTTCAATAATGGCTCCTCTCTTTGTTCCAATGCTACTCAGATGTTCATTTCTCTGTTCTTTTGTTGTTGTTTTTCTTTTAAACTTTTCTTTTCATTCACTTAACCCTCCTGTTGTCCTCGGGTCAAAATGACCCGCTACTGTGTTTAAAAAACAAAAAAAATCCCCCTAAACAATATTTTTTCAACTTAAAATTTTATGACTTTTCCTAGATTGACCCCAACATTAGGATAAATGAATTGTTGCCTTTATTCACATTTCCATGTAAGCTGTACAAAAAAGTTACAAAGGTCGTCTTCGGGTCAAAATGACCCGACAGTCAAATTGAGTTGAAATCACGATCACTGAGTTATTTACACACTACAGAATGTGAGAATGTTTTAGTTCTGTCTCAGATCAATCAGTAGCAGACGTAAACAACACAATAGCAGACGTAAACAAGACAAGACAGGTGGCCTTCTCGTGGACTGCAGTGCCTTTGATCGGTCTCAGATCAATCAGTAGCAGACGTAAACAAGACAAGACAGGTGGATTTCCAGAGGTTATAAAGGTGCTATAAAGGTGTTATAAAGGTTTCCAGGTGGTTCCAAGGTTGTCATAGCAAGGAGCGGCACTGGGGTTAAGCTCCCAGTGCTCATAAAATGCTCCTTATGGCGTGCGTCTCGAAAAGCCTCTGACAACTAAGTCCAACTCCTAGCCTGCCCGTGTGGTTTAGTCTCTAAGCCCGGCGGAACTGCTTTTACTAATAGGAGAAGGGGCGAGGGCGGATCTCTGGCGCCTTAAAACCAGATGCTTCGGGTAGATGGTGGCTCGTCAACCTGGGAAGGTAGCCCATCTAGGGGAAGGTAAACCCTGATTTCAAACCTCTGCTGCCTTGCGGCATACCCGGTCACGGGAAAGGCTTCGGGAGTCAACCCTGAGGAAAAATCCGGAGTCGGAGCCCCTAAGGCAGTTCTATGTTGTGCTCAACATCGTTCTGGCAGCTCCTGCAACGGCGCTGGTGCCAAACTGTAGCAGCCCTGCTGTTCCTTTGGATTTATCAGTGACGTGGAGAGGAGGGACATGCTGCATGGGCCACATCTTGTCCTCCATATCTTCCTGCCCAGGCTTGAATCCTACCAACGCCCAACGCTGGAAGGTAGAACACCGGATCACTGGAGAGGACACCCCAGCTTCGCCTTTGGCATAGACAAAACACGGGGAATGACAGTTACCGGTTATAAGCCATTGCTCAATTGGCGTAGAGCGTGGTGCCAGGGGTTGTTCCCGACGGTGGGAGGGATCATCAGATCTCACTGGACAGCTACCGCCCGCCTCAAGCTGGGCAGCCCCCAGCCAATAAGGTGTTGTCCCGCCACAGCTTGCTTTCCTCATTGGGTGCATGGGGATAAGGAGAAATCCAAACAGCAGGCTGAGAACCTTCGCACCAGGCAAGACAATAAAACAAAAGAGACCAACTCTAAAACTGGGAACTTGGAACGTCCGCACTATGATGACAGGACTCGCTGCTAACCTAAAGGACATCAACGACACCAGGAAGACTGCCATCATCAATAATGAGCTGAAGAGACTGGGAGTGGATATCGCCTCTCTCCAGGAAACACGGTTAGCTGATGCAGGCACACTGAGAGAGAAGGACTACACGTTCTACTGGCAGGGAAAGGGCAGTGACGAACACAGGGAACACGGAGTGGGCTTCGCAGTGAAGAACACTTTGCTGAAGATGGTGGAACCGGGCAGCACTGGCTCTGCACGACTCCTCACCCTCCGCCTGAACACCACTGAAGGCCCAGTCAGCCTCGTCAGTGTGTATGCCCCAACACAGACAGCCACACCAGAGGCAAAAGACGAGTTCTACGAGAATCTCACAACAACTGTCAGGACCATCCCCAACTCTGAACAACTCATTCTCCTTGGAGACTTCAATGCCAGAGTGGGTGCTGACCACGACTCCTGGCCCTCCTGTCTTGGACCTTTTGGCGTGGGCAGAATGAACGACAACGGACAGCGGCTGCTCGAGTTCTGCACATATCACGATCTGTGCATCACAAACTCGTTCTTCAAGACCAAGCCCCAACACAAGGTTTCCTGGCAACATCCGCGCTCAAAGCACTGGCACCAGCTAGACTTGATCCTGACCAGGCGCACCTCACTGAAGAACGTGCTAATCACCCGTTCGTTCCAGAGTGCAGACTGCGACACAGACCATTCATTGGTGTGTTGCAAGGTCAAGCTGCAGCTGAAGAAATTCCATCGTGCTAGACAACCTGGAAAGGCACGGATTGACACCAGCAAGATGGCCCAACCACAACTTGTTGAGCAGTTTGCCTCCACCTTTGAGAAGGAACTTGGTGTACCACAAGGAGGAGAATCTGCAAAGCAGAAGTGGGAAGAGCTGCGAAACACCATCTACCGCACAGCCTTGGCTACCTTTGGGAGGAAGACCTCGAAGTCACAGGACTGGTTTGATGCCAAGTTGACCGAGATGACCCCCGTCATTGAAGCCAAGCGCTCAACACTTGCTGAGTACAAGAAGTACCCAAACGAGAAGAATCTCCAGATTCTCAGGGCTGCGAGAAGCAAAGTTCAGCAGACTGCTCGGCGCTGTGCCAACGAGTACTGGACTCAGCTCAGCCAAGACATTCAAACCGCTGCCATAACAGGGAACATCCGTGGTATGTACGATGGCATCAAGAAAGCACTTGGTCCGGCTCAGAGCAAGACGGCCCCCCTCAAATCTTCTACTGGGGAGATGATCACAGAGAAGAACAAGCAGATGGAGAGATGGGTGGAACACTACTCCGATCTCTACTCTAGACAGAACACCGTGACACCGTCAGCCCTTGATGCCATCGACTGCCTGCCATCCATGGACGAACTTGACGCCGAGCCAACCATCGACGAACTCAGTAAGGCCATTGATAGCTTGGCCGCTGGCAAGGCACCCGGCAACGACGGCATACCCCCTGACGTGATCAAGCACTGCAAGACCGCCCTACTGTTGCCATTGCATGACGTCCTCTGCCAGTGCTGGAAGGAAGGTGCCGTACCACAGGACATGAGGGACGCCAAGATCATCACCCTCTACAAAAACAAAGGGGAGAGAAGCAACTGCAACAACTACAGGGGCATTTCCCTCCTCAGCGTTGTTGGCAAAGTCTACGCACGAGTTGTTCTCATTCGTCTACAGAAGCTTGCCGAACGTGTCTACCCCGAGTCTCAGTGTGGCTTCCGCGCTGAGCGATCGACGGTAGACATGATATTCTCCATCCGCCAACTCCAGGAGAAATGCAGAGAACAGAACATGCCTCTGTACGTCGCCTTCATCGACCTCACCAAAGCGTTCGATCTGGTCAGCAGAGAGGGCCTTTTCAAGATCCTGCCAAAGATAGGATGCCCACCAAAGTTGCAAAGCCTCATCGAATCGTTTCACACCAACATGCAGGGGATAGTGCAGCACGATGGCAACGTCTCAGAGCCATTCAACATACGCAGCCGAGTGAAACGGGGCTGTGTACTTGCGCCAACCCTCTTTGGGATTTTCTTTGCTATGCTCCTGAGGCATGCCTTCAGCACAGCAACAGAGGGAATCTACCTGCACACAAGATCTGACGACAGGCTTTTCAACCTCACCCGCCTGAAAGCCAGAACCAAAGTACGCGAGGCTCTAATCAGAGACATGCTGTTCGCAGACGACGCTGCAGTCGCAACCCACACACAGCAGGAGCTTCAGACCCTGATGGACCGCTTCTCCCAGGCATGCAAGGACTTCGGGCTTACCATCAGCCTGAAGAAGACTAACGTCTTGGCGCAAGGCACGGAAGCACCACCAACCACCACCATTGATGACTACAAGCTGGAGGTCGTGAATCAGTTCACGTACCTGGGGTCCACGATCAGCAACAACCTCTCCCTTGATACAGAGATCAACAAGAGGATTGGAAAATCAGCCTTCACACTCGCTCGCCTCACCACACGAGTGTGGGAGAATCCCAAACTCTCTGTCAAGACGAAGATGGCAGTGTACAACGCCTGCGTCATCAGCACACTGCTCTATGGGAGTGAGACGTGGACAACATACGCCCGGCAGGAAAAGAGACTGAACTCCTTCCACTTGCGCTGCATTCGCCACATCCTCTCCTCTCGGCGCCACACCAGTCGGCTGCCTTTTGCAACAGCGGCTCGATTCCGAGTTTTTTTTTCCCTTCCTCTCTCTTTTGATCACTTTTTTTTTTTCACCCCACTTATATCACGGACACACAGATCATCCCAAATGTCTCCTGAGCCGGTGGACGGAGCCACTGTTTATAGCAGGATACGATATAACAGGGAAGAGCTGCTAGCATTTAACCGCCACCCGGTCCCACTGGAAAAACTCGACATACCGAGAGAACTGAGGCAAAAACGCCGCGGCTGCCGGGCTGGAGTAAGGCGGAGGACAAAAAATATAAGGTACAGACCCTCCCTTCCATCTGTTGTCATGGGAAATGTACGGTCGATACTGGGAAAGTTAGATGAGCTAGCGGCTATCTCCCGTTATGATAGCACTTACCGGGAGTGCTCTCTCCTTTTGTTTACTGAGACGTGGCTAACTGAACTAGCAGCAGATGCTAACATTGAGCTGGAGGGTTTTCACACGATACGAGCTGACCGAACACCAGAGAGTGGCAAAACTAGGGGCGGTGGAGTGATCATGTATGTTAACAACAACTGGTGCAGACCGGGACATATCACTGTTAAACAACGACACTGCAGCAAAGACATTGAGTTGCTAGCTGTTAGCATGAGGCCTACATATCTCCCGAGAGAACACTCACACGTGATCTGCATTGTTGTTTATGCAAATCCGACGGCGAACGCTGGGACAGCGCGTGACGTCATCCATTCAGTAACCAGCAGGCTGCAGACAGAACACCCAGATGCTCTTCTCCTCATCTCAGGCGATTTCAACCACGTTTCACTGTCTCCCATTCTGCCCACTTTCACCCAGTATGTCACATGCCACACTAGAGACAATAAAACACTGGATTTGTTCTACGCAAACACTAAGGAGGCGTACACCTCATCACAACTCCCCCCACTTGGGAGATCGGATCACAACTTGGTTCATCTCCGACCGGTGTACAAACCCCTAGTGCACAGACAACCTCCGGCCATGCACACTGTGGAGTTATGGTCTGAGGAGACAATGGACACTCTAAAGGACTGTTTTGAAGCCACTGCCTGGAAGCAGCTCTGCGATCCACATGGTGAGGACATCGATGGCCTCATTCACACCTTCACGGGCTACCTCAGCTTCTGTGTGGACAAATCCGTTCCCACCAAGACCATACGGCGTCACTCAAACAACAAACCCTGGATCAACCCTGAGATAAAAACACTTCTGAGAGAGAAGAAGAGGATCTTCAGGTCAGGAAACAGGGAGATGCTGAAGTCCGTACAGAGGGAGCTGAGGAGAAAGATCAGAGAAGGCAAGGACAGCTTCAGGAAGAAGATGGAGGACAAGCTGTAACAGAGCGACATCAGCGGGGTCTGGAGAAACCTCAAAACCATCTCGGGGCTCCAGAATACCTCCCCCCAGGCCACGGGGGGCAGGGAGTGGGCGAACAACCTGAATCTGTTTTTCAATAGATTTGACCAACCGCCCTCCCCCCTGTCTGCACAACAACCACTGCTGCCTCTAAGAAATCAAGTCCTGCTACCCACTCCCCACTCCACCGACACCCCCCCCACTCCCAACACACAGCCCCCCATCCTGACCCTGACCAAGACCCAGGTGAGGATGGAGCTGAGGAAGATCAAGGCGAGGAAGGCGTCGGGACCAGACGGCATCAGCGCAAAGCTCCTCAAGTCCTGTGCAGACCAGCTGTGTGGGATTGTGACGTATATCTTCAACATGAGCCTGAAACTGGGGAGGGTACCACAGCTGTGGAAAACATCTTGTGTGGTACCTGTACCAAAAACTTCCCACCCCAAAGACCTGAACAGCTTCAGACCGGTGGCCTTGACGTCCCACTTGATGAAGACCCTGGAGAGACTGCTCCTTGCTCATCTCCGCCCCCTGGTGGAACCAGCGATGGATCCACTCCAGTTCGCCTACCAGCATGGCATTGGGGTGGAGGATGCGGTGATCTTCCTCCTTCACCGTTCTCTGTCCCACCTGGAGAAGCCCGGGAATATGGTGAGGATCATGTTCTTTGACTTCTCCAGTGCTTTCAACACCATCCAACCGATGATCCTGAAGGACAAGCTGCTGCGCGCAGGGGTGGACCAGCACCTGTCATCATGGATCCTGGACTACCTCACGAACCGGCCTCAGTTTGTGAGAACCCGGGACTGTGTTTCCGACACGATCATCAGTAGCACGGGGGCCCCCCAGGGAACGGTGCTGGCTCCCTTCTTGTTCACTCTTTATACTGCGGACTTCTCACACAACACAACACATTGCCATCTACAGAAGTTCTCTGATGACTCTGCGATCGTTGGTCTCATCTCCAGCGGAGATGAAGCTGAGTACAGAGGGCTTATCCAGGACTTTGTGGACTGGTGCCATCGGAACTGCCTCCAGATCAACGCGAGGAAAACTAAGGAGCTGGTGGTGGATTGCCGCAGGCATGGGCAGCCCCTCACAGCACCAGTAAATATACAGGGAACAGACATCGAGATGGTGACATCCTACAAGTACCTGGGTATTCATCTGAACAATAAACTAGACTGGTCACACAATACTGACGCACTCTACAAGAAGGGACAGCGCAGGCTGTTCCTGCTGAGGAGACTCAGGTCTTTTGGTGTACAAGGGGCGCTGCTGAAGTCATTCTATGACACGGTGGTGGCATCAGCCATCACTTTTGGAGTGGTCTGCTGGGGCAGTGGCATTACTGCAGCCGATAGGAAGAGACTGAACAAACTGATTAAGAAAGCTAGCTCTGTCCTGGGGCAACGCCTTGATCCGATGGAGGAGATAGGAGAGAGAAGGACGGTGGCTAAACTGTCATCTCTGCTGGAGTCCGAGTTCCACCCTATGCAGGACATACTGGATGCACTGAGGAGCTCATTTAGCAGCAGACTACATCATCCCAGGTGCACAACCGAGAGGTTTCGTAGGTCCTTCCTACCAACGGCTGTCAGACTGTACAACCTAAGCAGGGCTGCTCGCAGAGATAGCAAAAAGACGTAACAAACTAATAGGTTGTTTTTTTTTTTTTTTTGAATGCAAAAGATGCAATAGACTTACACAATGGTCCTCTCCGGCATACAACTAGGAACATACCGGTCGCTATGGAGGGTGAGAATATGTATGGGCACATAATCATACCATGTAGGATAACTAAATAGACGGTTATGCTGTTTCATCCCACCTAGCAACAATGCTCTGCACTGTGTGTGTTTATATATTTACATATTTATTCCATCTAGCTACAATGCTCTGCACTGGGTGTGTTTATATTTATATATCTATATATTTATTCCATCTAGCTACAATGCTCCGCACTGTGTTTTTATATATCTACATATTATTCCATCTAGCTACATTGCTCCGCACTGTGTGTGTTTATATACTTGCATATTTATTCCACCTAGCTGCAATGCTCTGCACTGTGTGTTCATATATTCATATATTTATTCCATCCAGCTACAATGCTCTGCACTGTGTGTCTGTGTGTGTGTGTGTGTGTATATATATATATATATTTTATAGTAATATGTACATATGTATATTAGCTGCTCTTGCTTGCTTGTTTTTTCTTGCCTTCTGATTGTTGCTCTGAGTGTTGCTATCCCTGTGCTGTTGCAATCCTGGAATTTCCCCGTTGTGGGACTAATAAAGGCTTATCTTATCTTATCTTATCTTATCCTGGACATATCCTGGCAGGACAAAGTGCCCAACACACAAGTTCTGTCCCGCGCCGGCCTTCCCTCCATGTTCACTCTACTCAGGCAGCGCAGGCTCCGCTGGCTAGGCCACGTTCACCGTATGGAGGATGGCAGAATCCCCAAAGACGTCCTCTATGGAGAACTGGCAACTGGCAGGAGAGACGTTGGCCGCCCACAGCTGCGCTTTAGAGATGTCTGCAAGAGAGACATGAAGGCCCTGGATATCAACACAGAGCGCTGGGAGGACCTTGCAACGGACCGCTCCAAATGGAGAGGCACCCTGACCAGACAGCTCAAGGCGGGTGAAGAGAAACTGACTGCTGCAGCAGATGAAAAAAGGACCCGCAGGAAGAACCGCCACAGACCCAGCAGCACGGAGACCACCCACAAGTGTGACCTGTGTGACAGGGACTGTCATTCGCGCATCGGCCTGTTCAGCCACAGGCGGTGCTGTTCCAGCAGAGTAGACGTATAGGATTCTCTTCCATGGTCATCATAGACCGACGGAGGCCGACGACGACTATAAAGGTGCTGCAGATGACAGTACCCCAAATTCTCTCTGTGCTGAAGCCATGAGTGCGCGTTATACCATTGAACAGGCTATAGAGCTGATTTTTTCAGATTTTCAGCAAGACAACTCTGATTCAGAAGAGGAAGTGGAGGATGTATCAGAAAAAGAAGATGAGGAGGAATACAACCCAGAGCATGATGAATCATCTTCAGAAGAAGAAGAAAACCCTGAAGCTGAAAGAGAGACTTTCCTTTCAAAAAACGGCAAAATAACATGGTCCTCGGCAGCATATGACCAACACGGCAGGGAGGCAGAACAAAATGTCATAAAGATGACCCCAGGACCCACAAGGTATGCCGTTTCTCATGCCCATGACATTGTCGCTACATTCTACCTGTTCATCACACCAGCAATACAAAAAATAATCCTGGAGATGACAAATCTGGAGGGTTTTCGCAAATATGGAAACAGCTGGAAAAAGATGGATGAGACTGACCTGCAGGCGTACTTAGGGCTGCTAATCTTAGCAGGTGTATACAGGTCCCGAGGTGAGGCTGCAGTTAGTCTATGGGATGCAGAGAGTGGAAGGCCAATTTTCCAAGCCACAATGTCACTCAAAGTCTTTCACACCTACTCAAGACTGCTACAATTTGATAACCGTGAGTCAAGACCAGCAAGACGTGTGACAGACAAACTTGCAGTTTCTTGCTTAGTTTCTTCATCTTGAGCAACAATAACATCATAAAGACATATTAGTCTAGGCATCGCAAGTGATGGTCTATATGACATCATGACATCATAAAGACACATTTATCTATGAGCCATATGACATCATAAAGACTCAGTCTAGGCATCGTGAATGATGGTCTATGACATAAAGACACATACAGTATGTCTATGTGAAGTCATATAGACATATCTTTATGACGGCATCGCGAGTCCTATGATGCCTGAGTTCATAGGACGTCCTATGATGATCAGGCAGAGATCATAGGCCATCCTATGATGTCCTATAAACGTGGCAGACACGCACACACACAGACACAAAGAAATTTCTTGCTTTAAAATTCAATTAAGCTGCTTATATTGGGGGTTTAGTGAAGACGGGTCATTTTGACCCGGAGGACACGGGGTGTATACAGAGAATATGAGGACAACAGGAGGGTTAAAAAAAGGGTGTTGTAATATTTTTTTTTTTTTCCAATCTTACAAAAACTTCAAAAAAAAAAAAATAGTCAAAATCCAGAACTGCTGTTTAAAGTAAACTTCTTAGAGGGTATTGACAACTTAAAACATAATATTAAATATTGGAGGGTTCTGCCATTATCCATGATAGGCAGAGTGAATGCCATTAAGATGGTATCGCTACCAAAGTTTTTATATCTTTTTCAAAATCTGCCTGTACTGATTCCTGCTGAATTTTTTAAGAGGTTACAGTCAATTATTTTAGAATCTGTTTGGGGTCATAAAAAACAGACTGTCAAAGAAACATCTTTGTCGGCCTGTTCAGGAGGGTGGTTTGGGTCTTCCAATATTTAAACATTATTATTGGGCAGCTAATGCTAGGGCACTGATATATTGGCATTGGGGTTCTCCAGATCATGAACTGTTGAATTCTGCTTCCCTCTGGCTAAAGATAGAGCTTATGTCATTAATGAAACCATATGCCTCACTTTCTTCTTTACTTTTTACAAACTCCGCTATTGCTTTAAAAGCTGTAAGTCACAGCTTCGTTGTTAGAAATTCACTGAAGATTCTCAGGCAACTTAAACAAAAATATAATGTTCCGAATATTTCAATATATACACCATTTTCCCATAATCATGCCTTGGTCCTGGCATCGGTGGACAGTACTTTTGTTACATGGTATGTTAAAGGGCTTAAACGCATTAAGGATTTTTACATTGATGATAAGTTTTCTTCTTTGGCCAGTAAAGCTCAAAATATAATCTACCCCACTCTAACTTTTTTCGTTATATGCAACTGAGGCATTTTGTGAGAGAAAATATTCCCCAGTTTAAGTCCTCTTGTGAGGGAAATGAGTTGTTGGAACTATTTTCTATTTCACCGGAAAATAAGAAACTTGTAAATAAATTTACAAGTTTGACCCCAGATGACCCCACATGGATGTTTCACCAGACATATACAGTACGTATCACTCTGTTCCAGTGGTGTTCTAATCCATCTATAAATGCAACAAATCTGCCTGTTTATGCGTCTGTTCCTCAGATGTCTCCCAAACCGTTCGTCAGACGGACCTCAGATTTTATAAGTGCTTCACTGAGGTTACGAGGGTGTGCATCCCCAAGTATGGAGTCACTCAGTCAAAGTATGTAATTTTGATCAAGAAAAGTTTAGCCACCACTGTGTTTCCTCATGCTCTGGCTTCTAGGAGTGTGGGCGGGGTTTTGGATTGACTCCATACTGATTGGATAATACGCGGCATCATGACCAGTCACCAGGTTGACGATAGACTATCAACTACACATATAAACTAAAACAATTATAATGATGACTGAACAACTCCCATTCCCCAAACTGCAAGATACACTTATGAATATAACTCATAAAAGATCACACAAATAAGTCTGACAAACAAATAAACAAGGGTTCTTAAACAGTCACACAAATACTGGATGTTCCATTCATTTTCAATACTTCTGTAATTAATATTCACACAATCAAATCTTAGTGTTCAATTCCTTTTACATTTGTCAAAGTCTAACGTGTGATTGCCTACATAGTCATGTGAAAAAATTAGGACACCCTGTATAAGCCTGTTTTGTTTTGTTTTTTTAACATATTTGGACATATGGATAATATCAATGTTAAAAATACTGGGAGTTTCATGTAATACAATTAAACAATTAAAAATGAGTTAAAGACTTTCTTCAAATTTTCTGTAAAATGTAATTCTAAACAAATAGTGAGGAATAAATTAGGACACCCCACATTCATTCACATTTCTTTTTATTTAAAAGCTATGATACTACCCTATCATCCTAACAGATCACTATGTTCCCAAAATGCAGGATTACTTGTAATACCTAGAATCTCCAAAAGTACAATGGGAGGCAGAGCCTTCAGTTATCAAGCTTCTCTCCTGTGGAACCAGCTGCCAATCTGGATTCGGGAGTCAAGATTCGAGCTCTGTTTTTAAGAATAGGGTTAAAACCTTCCTTTTTGATATAGCCTATAATTAGGGAGGGATCATGTGCCCCTGAACCCTCCTTTAGTTATGCTGCTAATAGGTTTAGACAGCCGGGGGACGTCCAACAATGCACTGGGCTTCACTCCTTTCTTCACTCTCAATGAAATATTTTTGCTGGTCATTAACATCTGTTTGTTCTCTCCCATAGATTAAGTCACCGTCGCGCTGTTTGCTCTCTACATGTCTGTTCTTTTCTTCTTCTTCTCTATCCCCTCACCCCCCAGCCAGTCGCAGCAGATGACTGCCCCTCCCTGAGCCTGGTTCTGCTGGAGGCTTCTTCCTGTTAAATGGGAGTTTTTCCTCTCCACCGTCGCAAGTGTTTGCTCACAGAGGATCGCCTGATTGCTGGGGTCTTTCTGCAATTGTGGAGGTTTCTCCTACAGTTGAAAGCGCTATGAGATGACTGTTGTTGTGAAATGGCGCTATATAAATAAAGTTGAATTAAATTGAATTAATTCCCAATTAAAATGGCTAAAATAAATGTTAAAAAATGCAAATAAAAACAAAAACAAGGTTAGACATAGATATGTGAACATTTCTTAACAAAGAACTGAATATTTAATGGGGTGTCCGATTTTTTTCACATGACTGTATAGGCTACATCTCTTTGTATTCCACTTTCAAACACAGCCTACATTTGGGACTATAAAGCCTAATTAAGCTACCTGTTTTCACACAAGAATACTTGCTTCCTACGGGTATGCACTAGTAATCTTTAAACTACAGTAACTTGGAGGCTTCTTAAAATATGTGAGAATTATAATGCTCTGTTGTGTACTTTAATTTCCACTGTGAGACGCTGTTTGAAAAGAGGTGGTCCTTGAGATCCAGACCTCTGCGACCTGGATGTGTTGGTACCTTGTAAAGAGCCGGGTGAAATATAGCTGGCATGTCAGCTAACCACGTAAGCTCATCCACTCACTGTGGACAAGCAGACGACAAAATGAACATGCTAAGGTTGGATTCACCATCTTGATTCGAGGCTTTTAATACCCATGTGGTGATCACATAACCATGGCTTCCTCCAGCTCTAGCGCTGCTACTAAGCTAGCTGGCAGCCAGTTTTGGCACGAGCCACATATGACCCACAAAACCGACTCAAGAGGAGGACAGCTATTATATGAACAGCAACTTCTGCACTGTATATCTAGACATCTAATTTCGTTACACAACTGTGAAATGATAAGCCTATTCTGCTTTATATTATACTCGTACTGGTGCTTAGAAACAGTTAACAATAAGAAGAAACTTTTTATAAGAAAAAGTTGAAAAATCACAGAGAAAAGAGTTGCAAATTTAACCCCCCCAAAAAGCAGCAAATTTATGAGAAAAACAATGCACGATCCAGAGCAAGTTCAAGGTCATTTGAATTCTCACCCCCAAAAATGCTGAAGATGAACTTAGAGCTTGGGGGCCCCCTTGTGGATGATGAGGTCCACTGCATTTGTGTACTCTTGCTATTTTATAGCCAGAAACGTCTTTCCATAGAAGTTTACTAATCCTAGGGGATAGGTAATTGCACTGCACTGTACTGAACTGAAGCCAACAAAATGTCAAAAATAAAGTCACTTAGGGTGCGTCCAAATACATCCACAAACCAGAGGGGTAGGGCTAAGGAGTAGGGTGAAGGGGTAAATTGGGACACATCCTAAATCCCCTCACTGTTGGGGTTAATGTGCCTTTCTTTTAAATTTCCACCTGTCTGCATCTCCAAAATGTTTAGCTATGAAAATTAAACTTCACAGCTTCATAACACATGCAATGTAAACCACCAAGGACCAGCTGCTCCTCTTTTTCTTGTCCTGCATCCAACTGAGAAACATGATGGAACAGATTTTCTATTTCATGCCTCGGTGCAGCTCTGCAGTATTCATCAGGTTTTATCTGCTGCTCTTGGTTTCATGTGCTCCCAGCTGTGGTTCACCTCCCAGAGATGGGACACAGCATCGCAGCAAAGTCAACGAGGCACAGGTGGAAGGCCAAGTTCGCCTTTACGCAATTCTGGGTTATATTATTCAATCAACAAACAAGCAAGTGTGATTTTCTATCATGATTTTGACTGTCTTCAGAAAACATGCATGCTGAATTCAGAGCTTGGAGATAGAAACCAGCAACATTGCCATGGTAACCTCAGTTCAATATTCATTCATTCATTCATTCATCCAAATACAGTATTGTGCAAAAGTCTTAGGCAACCCCTCATTTTTTAAATACATTTCTTTGGAAAATAGGAAATGGGAGCTGTGATTTATTAGGCATTATAAAGTTCTTCGGATGTTGGCTGCCTTTTGTTCCATTTTTTTTGTCAGAAGATCCCACAATTCAAATGTGGATTCATCCCTCCATAAAAGCCACTGCCACCGATTTTCAGTCCAGTTCTTGTGTAATTTGGCATACCTCAACCTCTTCTCTCCACTTCTCTCCCTAAAGAACGACTTCTTAGGTTCTTAGGTAGGTGTACCTCTCTGGTCTCTTTTTCCCCCCCATTTCTTAAGAACATGAATTTCACAAACCATTCATCTGCTGTATATTGTTTCTTATGTTTGACAAAGGTAAAAATGAGATTAAAAACAAATCAAACAATGTCTAAAGAAAGTTCTGAAAGAGCTTCAGAAAGCGTTGAGGACTACTGGTCCAGAAAACTTTAAAATGGGGGGGGGGGGGGGTGTCTAAGACTTTGGCACAGTACAATCATACAATTACAGAATTTAATAGCAGCCAAGAGAAGAATCTGGTGAGATTAAAGTTAGTATTTCAACTGTACCTTCTTTTGTAGACATCTTCTTATTTTATATCAAATTAGAGTTTGATGCACCACAGCATCCATGAATTGTTTGAAATAGAGACATCAACATACATGTTAACAAGACGATCAGCTTTTCTGAGCTTTTCTTTCTTGGTTTTAAGGCTGTTCGATATGACGATATACATCTGATGATGAGATAAAAACGTCTATCATTTCATATAAAACTATCGTTTATATCGGGATGTCACAAAACAGACAAATTTTCCCCCGTTTCTTCAGCAAAGCTCCTCAAACATTTGTCAACACCCACCTCTCCCCTGCAGTGCGGGAAGTGCAACAAGTGTGTGTGTCGCCACTCGCCAGGCTTCACTCCGGCGGTTAGCACAGCAGCTAACTCCAAACTACTGGTTTGGTCAAACAGCTGCTAGTTCTGTTTGCTGGGGTTTTAGGACTGTTTTCCACCGTGCGGTGTCAGAGAGGACAGTCCTCTAACCTTGTTTTAATTCAAGGAAAGTCACATTAACACCATCTGACTCGTATCATTGTAAAACAGCAAATGCTAAATGAAGATGCTAAGTTGTTTCTAATAGGAAACAGTGTATCAGAGCATCGTTTCTTTGCTTGAAATTACTGCCATGTTTCTTACTTTTGTCTGAAAAAATGATATTAAAGCTGCAAAAGTGCATGATAGTGGCACGGACAAAATAAATAGTAAATAAAATATTTCTGAGGCACAAATTGCCTCTTATTGTAACTTACTTGATTTCTGATAATCTTAGTAATTACTCACATAGCAAACTGTTGGAGTGTAGTTAAAGTAAACCTCATTTTGGTATTTTAAATGTTTTCCAACCCAACATTAGGATGAAGGAGGGAGAAACTGAGTAATATTAACTGGATATAATTACATCTTTAAATAAAAAGAACATTATCATGACCCTCCGCCAAGATTTTTTTCTTATTAACATGTCTGTAACATGTTCTTTATGGCTTAAAAGACATATCAAAAGCAAAATCACTCTAATGCCTCATGTCTGTTTTTTTGCTTTAAAATTTCACTTAAAGTTACACTCTGCCAAAAATTGATGTTTTTTTCTTGTTAACATGTCTGTAACAGGTTTTTTATGACTTACAAGACATATCAAGAACAAAATTGTTTAAATGTCTCGTATCTCTGTTTTTTTGCTGTAAAACTTGACGTAGCCCCGCCCCTGAAAAATGTGAGTTGAGAAAGTGTTTTTGGTGATGCTGTGGGGGATCTTGACAATACATTCTCCACTCAGACTGAATGGAGGAGACGCTTAAAGGCTGTTACACGGATATGCAGGACAGACTGTGGTTTTCTCCATAGGACTGCATGATAATACGCCGACAGGCTGGGTGACAAAGGGAATTGTTATTGTAAGTGTATGTACTGTAATGTGAACCCCCCAGGTCGCAAGGCGAGTTTGTATGGTATAAAAGAGAGATGCCAGCGACCTGGGTGATTCTTCTTGTTGACTCAGAGAGAGAGAAAGAGAGAGAGAGTAATAAAGTCTGCTCTGCTCCAGCTTACTGCCTCGCCTGCTCTTTCCTCTCTACAAAGCAACTATTCCTGGTGCTGGCATGTGGGTAGTACTGAACCAATCACGGCTCTGGCCTAACTGATGTTATCCTCCAGGCTAGTTAGCATTTTTTAACAAACTGCTTTGAAAACTTGACCTAAATTAAGAAGGTTTTTACTACTAAACTGCTTTTAAGGACCAATGCAGTTTCAGTTATTATCCTGGCCCACCATGCATACAGTTGGGCATGTCCTTCAACTGTTAAGTCTTTTTATCACAGTATTTATTCTGATAATGTAGTGCTAGCAACTTTGTAGTATGTGGTTGGGCCTAGTAATCACCAATCCTGGCATTGGAGGGAGGGGGGAAAGTGAAAAGATTTTGACACGAAACTAAGACAATAAAAGGTTTTCTTTGTAGAAAAAAGGGCATAAGATACCATTTTAGACAATGTAGATTTGTTTTTATAGGGACTGGAGTGTGTCTTTAAGCCCCACCCCTTGAAAAAAGGTGAGCTTAGAGCGAGCGTTTTTGGTGATGTAGCTACATACAGCACTGGCACGTCTGTAGTATTGAGTCATTCAGGACTCTGGCCTAACTGAAGTTAGCCTTCAGGCAAGTTAGCATTTTTGAACAGATGCTTTTAAAATTTGAGCCAAATTAAGATGAGTTTTACCATTAAACTGCTTTTAACATACCTGCAAATGCAGAAGGGATGAAAAAGGTGACAAACTAAGCCCCTGACAGGGGTCTGGAGGCATCCCCCCAGAAAAATGTTGTGATTTTAACACAAACATTCTGATGTACTCGGAAAGAAAATAAAGGGGAACGACAACACTTGCTCCAGATAACAAAGCAGTAAACGTAATCTATAAATATCCTTTGAAATAATGAAACACCAGTTTACACAATGACCAAAACACGACAACTAAAGGGGGAAAAAAAACATAATACTGTAGTAATTAACTCATGCATACTTAAATAATATGATCAGAGGTGCGTATAGTAGCCAGAAATTGTACTCATGTAAAAGCAGTGTTGTCTTATGAAATTAATAATTAAGAGTAGACACCCAAAAATTACTAACTCTGATTTCAAAGAAATACTGTATATAAATGTATTAATAAAATTATATTTAATTAAATAAAATTAACTAAAATGACATAATATGTCTATATATTCACAATTTTTAGAACATGCTTCACCAACCAGACAACAGGAAAAACCTCCCATATTTGAAATCTAAATGTTGGCAGGTTTAGTTTATCTGAAGGCTGGAGGATGTTAACGGATTTAAGCCACTGACTTTGTGAATTTAAGATAAGATAAGAGAAGCCTTTATTAGTCCCACAACGGGGAAATTCCAGGATTGCAACAGCACAGGGATAGCAACACTCAGAGCAACAATCAGCAGGCAAGAGAAAAAAAAAAAAAAAAAAAAAAAAGCAAGCATTTGGGTCATTATAACTTGCCAGATACATTAAACTCAACATATATTACTTAATATTGTAGTGATTGGTGAAGAGACTACTGCCACAGCACGCCGACAGAGTGGAAATGAATCTGCCAAATTAGATTAATTTTGAAGCTGCAGCAGACAAATATGTATGTCACAATTACAAAAATATCGGAACATCTGAGAGCGAGAAGAAAGAGAGCACTTTTTTACTCACTCCTGCATGGAGTCTGCAGGGCTCCAACCACCTGCTGGAGACAAGGTTCCCAGCTCCCCTCCCATTAACAGGCACCTCCACTACTCCGTTTGTCCGTGAAAGCTCCCTCCAGGAAAAAAAAAAATCCCTCACACACACTACACAATTCCAAACTCCTGCTGACAGCGGCAAAAAATGGGAAAGAAGAAGATGGAAGACAACGCAGTTATCTTGATTGTGATTGGCCAAATGACGGTGCATGATACATTCCACCAAAGATGTTTTTGTGAAGAAGATCATTGTCCCAACGTTGTTTCTGAAAGCCCCATCTCTGGAAAACTGCCATCCGGCAGCTGCCCCCCCCCCCCCCAAACAAAACAAAACAAAAAACCTCTTTGGATCTACACGATTCATGTGAGTGACATATTTGGGATTCATTTTGGCGATTTGCAGTTTTAGTAATATTTTTTTCAGACAAAATTAAAAAACTCGGCCGTGATTTAAATCAGAACGATGGTCTGATACACTATAATGTTTCCTATTAGCGACAAGTTAGCATCGTCATTTAGCATTTGCCATCTTATAATTAGAGCGATGGTGTTAACTTGACTTACCTCCGAGGTTAGAAGACTATCTTCTCTGACAGCACGGTGGGATGAAGTCCAACATCTCTGGCTGGCACAGAAGTAGCGGCTCCACAGCAATAGCAGCAAAACATTAGCTTGCAGTTAGCTGCTGTGGCACACCTGGCGCACGATGGGGGAGAGCGGCAGGGTGGTGAGAAGTAGAAATGGGTATGTCCCTTAAATCCCAATATAAATGATACAGTTTTATATGATACGGTAGATGTTTATCGCGTCACCGATATACATCATCATATCGCACAGCCCTACTTTGTTATTCACCCATCTGCTGTCAACTGAACATTAGAACTGTTCTCTGTTCTCTGCCTTTTCCATCACTACTGATGGAGTGGCTCTTGGAATACGGTAACACCAGTATGTGTGCCATGGTGACCTCGAATTGAGTTGACCTGTGAGATAAAGATAAAGGAGCCATTTACTGATGCTACTGCAATGCAGGGCCAGAGAAATAAAGAGAGGAGCACACATTACACTGAGATATTGATGCTGAGGCAGTTCACTGAAGAAGAAGAACAAAAAAAAAGAATATTTGAACATTTTCTCTGGATTACTCCTGAATATATTTAGTGATAAAACTGGAACTGGGTAAGGCCCGACACACTCGACCACTTTCTCTGTGAGCTCCTTGAGTGTCTGCGGGCTGATTTTGACCGCCTCTTCCTATGAACTTTCATTGGCCTTTGTTGGCACTGATTGCAGATAACGCCTGCCTGTGAGGCAATGATTAACCCACCGGGACGAAAGCAGGCTAATTACAGATTCCTGCTCAAGATTAAAAAGGAAATTCACTTTTATACTCAGAATGGAATTTAAAATTAGTGGAGCCAGCAGTTTTAAGGGAGGATTAAGTGATACAACTTATCTAAGAAACCCCAGAGCTCTGATATAAGAAATGACTACAGCAACAGAAAGGACTGGAGGTCTGTTGGTTGAATTCAGCTGCAGGTAGACTCATTCTGACTTTTTTTTAATTGTGTAAATTGATGTTTAGGAGAAGATAGAGAAAGTGAGCAGATGGTGAGAGTTGTGCAGGACGGGATGTACGCAACAGCTGAGCGTATTTGGCACCAACACAGCAACCACTTATGTGGGTTTTATAATTGTCCATCATGAAAAACAACTTCAAGTTGATACAGCTGAACGATTAACTGCCTTTATTAAGGATACAGCAGTTGTGAAATTCTGGGTTGTTGCCTATATGGTTATTAAATGTTTGAGCAAGGCAAATATATAAATCTCTAGTATTAAAAGGCATGTCAAAATCTTTCCTGACGATACTTTAGACATGCAGCTAATAAAATATATTAACTTGTTTGTCCAACAGCTGTTACACTGGGACTTGTGTATATTACTTAACACAAAAAAATTACAAAAGATTATTAAAACTAAGCCACAGCTTAAACTGCTTTATTCAAAATGCAACACACCCAGTTAATTTTTACTGAATTAGGACTTCTGAACAGTTAGGCTTTTACAGCGCTGTTTCTTGCTATAAAGCAGAGTACACAAGTGTTACAGGTAAATGTGTAACTTTTTTTCTTAAACTTGAACCTTTTTTTTATATTTTTTTTTACTTTTTTCCCCTCATACATTTGCAATTTTTCTTAAATGTGCAACTTTTTACAAAACTTGCAATGCCTTTCTCATAAATTTGCAGCTTTTTTTCCTCAAATTAGGAATCTGATGGCTAGAGAGAGAGAATAAAGTCTACTCTGCTCCAGCTCACTGCCTCGCCTGCTCATTCCTCTCTCTACAACATATTAAATGGCTATGCACCACCCCCCTGGGAGAATATGTTAAACTGAGGACCGTCACCGGTACAACCATCAAAGCAATCACTAGAGGAAACAGTGAGGTCCACCACAGATGCACCACATTTGCTCAATCTGTGCCATCAGTGAGGGGCACCAAGATCTGGTATAACACACCATCTGCAATCACAGAATGTACCACACTAAACAACAACCAAAACTGTACCCATAACTAGTATTGCTCTGCAGCATACACATATACCAAATATACAGTATCTCACAAAAATGAGTACACCCCTCACATTTTTGTAAATATTCTATTATATCTTTTCATGGGACAACACTGAAGATATGACACTTTGATACAATGTAGTCAGTGTACAGCTTGTATAACAGTGTAAATTTGCTGTCCCCTCAAAATAACTCAACACACAGTCATTAATGTCTAAACTGCTGGCAACAAAAATGAGTTCAATATAATTACTGTGGCAGAAACAAATTATGATAAGCTCATCATCCACGAATATACAACAAAGTATACAACCCATAGTTGTAGGGCAGGATCCCAAGGTGAACCTGTGTAGCAAGTATGGTGACCCTAGAGAGCTTAACACGTTCTATAACAAGAGATCATAGGGACCACCAACCTTGACCTGTGACCTCACACCTGTAATCACAGGTTATGGGTCTTAGAGTGAACCTGTGTACCAGGTACAGTGGGGTAAAAAAAGTATTTAGTCAGCCACCAATTGTGCAAGTTCTCCCACTTAAAAGATGAGAGAGGTCTCCAATTTTCATCATAGGTATACCTCAACTATTAGAGACAAAATGAGGGGAAAAAAATCCAGAAAATCACATTGTCTGATTTTTAAAGAATTTATTTGCAAATTATGGTGGAAAATAAGTATTTGGTCAATAACAAAAGTTCATCTCAATACTTTGTTATATACCCTTTGTTGGCAATGACAGAGGTCAAATGTTTTCTGTAAGTCTTCACAAGGTTTTCACACACTGTTGCTGGTATTTTGGCCCATTCCTCCATGCAGATCTCCTCTAGAGCAGTGATGTTTTAGGGCTGTCGCTGGGCAACACGGACTTTCAACTCCCTCCAAAGATTTTCTATGGGGTTGAGATCTGGAGACTGGCTAGGCCACTCCAGGACCTTGAAATGCTTCTTACGAAGCCACTCCTTCATTGCCCGGGCAGTGTGTTTGGGATCATTGTCATGCTGAAAGATCCAGCCACGTTTCATCTTCAATGCCCTTGCTGATGGAAGGAGGTTTTCACTCAAAATCTCACCATACATGGCCCTATTCATTCTTTTCTTTACACGGATCAGTCATCCTGGTCCCTTTGCAGAAAAACATCCCCAAAGCATGATGTTTCCACCCCTATGATTCACAGTAGGTATGGTGTTCTTTCTCTTCCAAACACGATAAGTTGAGTTTTTAACCAAAAAGTTCTATTTTGGTTTCATCTGACCATATGACATTCTCCCAATCCTCTTCTGGATCATCCAAATGCTCTCTAGCAAACTTCAGACGGGCCTGGACATGTACTGGCTTAAGCAGGGGGACACGTCTAGCACTGCAGGATTTGAGTCCCTGGCGGCGTAGTGTGTTTCTGATGTAGCCTTTGTTACTTTGGTCCCAGCTTTCTGCAGGTCATTCACTAGGTCCCCCCTTGTGGTTCTGGGATTTTTGCTCATCGTTCTCATCATCATTTTGACCCCACGGGGTGAGATCTTGTGTGGAGCCCCAGATCGAGGGAGATTATCAGTGGTCTTGTATGTCTTCCATTTTCTAATAATTGCTCCCACAGTTGATTTCTTCACACCAAGCTGCTTACCTATTGCAGATTCAGTCTTCCCAGCCTGGTGCAGGTCTACAATTTTGTTTCTGGTGTCCTTTGACAGCTCTTTGGTCTTGGCCATAGTGGAGTTTGGAGTCTGACTGTTTGAGGTTGTGGACAGGTGTCTTTTATACTGATAACGAGTTCAAACAGGTGCCATTAATACAGGTAACGAGTGGAGGACAGAGGAGCCTCTTAAAGAAGAAGTTACAGATCTGTGAGAGCCAGAAATCTTGCTTGTTTGTAGGTGACCAAATACATATTTTCCACCATAATTTGCAAATAAATTCTTTAAAAATCCTTCAATGTGATTTTCTGGATTTTTTTTTTCTCATTTTGTCTCTCATAGTTGAGGTATACCTATGATGAAAATTGGAGACCTCTCTCATCTTTTAAGTGGGAGAACTTGCACAGTTGGTGGCTAACCAAATACTTTTTTGCCCCACTGTATGGTGACCCTAGCTTTCTTTGTTGTCGAGATGTAGTTTATAAGCCATGTTGATGATGACCTTTGATTTTGTGATCCCAAAACCATAGTCACACTTCAGGGTCACAGGGTGAACTTGTGTACCACATTTGGTGACCCTAACTTTACTCGTTGTACAGTAATAAGACATAGGGAATGTTAACCTTGACCTTTTGACCCCAAACCCATAGTCAGAGAATTCCAAGGTGAACCTGTGTACCAGGTTTGGTGGCCCTAGCTTTATGCGTTGTATAGTAAATGGCATTTGCATTTTTTTCCTTATTTCTAGATGACCAAAGCACTTTACAGATCCTGCTATCCACCCATTCACACACACATTCATACACTGATGGCGGCGTAGCTGCCAAACACCGGCGCTGGCCTGACCCACCGGGAGCAACTGAGGGTTCAGTGTCTTGCTCAAGGACACTTCGACACGCAGACTGCAGACAGAGCAGGAATCAAACCCCTGACCCTCCGATCAGTAGTCAACCACACTACACCTGCACTACAGCCGCCCCCCACAGTAATAAGGCATAAGAAATATTTACCTTGACCTTTGACCTTTTGACCCCAGACCCATAGTCAGAGGTCAGGATCTAAAGGTGAACCTGTATACCAAGTTTGGTGGCCCTAGCTTTACTTGTTTTATAGTAAATGTAGCATTTACCATAATGCAACTGCAATGTTAACTTTGAACCTTTGACCCACTGACCCCAAACCCACAGTTAGGTGAGGGTGTAAATCGTCCAAGATGTGTATTAGATACAACTACTGTATCGACTGGAAAAGCCTACATCATATCTTTTAGTTACTGTGTTTAGAAGATTTAGGGAAAAATCTGACCTGACCTTTGACCTCAAGATCATTCGATGAGTGAAATTGCAATATGTGCATCATCAGAGTATATCAAACCATGGTATGAAGTTTTAAAACAATCGGAACAAAACTGTAAGAGGAGTTGATTTCACAAGACAGCTATTGTCTATGAAGTGAGGTGAAACAGGAGGTCATAGGTCAGGGGCCACAATTCCCGCAAAATCATCTGATCAGAACCAAATTGCAATATGCATATCCTCAGTGCATATCAAACCATGGTACCAAGTTTCAAAAGAATCAGACCAAAACTTTACACCACGTACTGAAATAGACAAACTTTTTTTAGTTGTGCGACAACTGTGGAACTTAAAATTTAATGAGCACCTTAAATTACAACCACCTTTCAGAAACCAAATCTAGAATATTTTTAGACAAAACCTGGTTCCTTACATTAAAATTGCTGTTTTAAATTCAACAAGATCAAAAACTTAATATTTTTGACTGTAAAAAAAAAAAAAGTGCATTAGTGTGTTCAAATAAAAACCTGACCGACGTATGATCCTCACAGCTCTTTTTTTGCAGTAAATACAATGGTCGTTAAAGTAGAACTGAACTCACCTTTTTGCCAAAAAAGTAGAATAGCAGACTAATTCCTTATTACCTATTGTATTTTTCAACACATAAAAGAAATTTTTAGACCGTGCGATGGCCAAGCTATAAGCCGATAAACTTTTGCCTCTGGCTGGCAGTGCCAAACAAACCGGAAGTAGTGCAGACGACGCCGCGTGACGTCACGAGTGTGACCCTTATCAAAACAACAATGGCAGATGATAGCAGTTCCAGCAGTCAAGAACACCAGAGTTTTCAGAGTGAAGAGGCATTCAGGATCGGTGACAAGACAGAGGAGGATGCAGGAGTGTCAAGTGAACAGGAAGAGAGCGAGGGAGGCATCGAACCGTACAGATTAGAGCCAGAATTTTCGGGGGATTCCAGCACCGACTCAGACCGCAGCAGTGATGGGGAGGAGAGTCGCTTATTGAATACAGAATGGTGAGTCTTTACTTTGGCATGTTTGGGGTGTCAGGATAAGGAAAATTAACAATAAAAAAAGAAAGGGAAAAAAAAAACATCAGCATTTTTCCAACTTATTACAGTGATCCCTCACTTATCGCATTTAATGGGGACCAGAACCGACCGCGAAAAGTGAAAAACCGCGAAGTAGCGTCACCCCCCCCCCCAAGGGCGTCACAAGCACTATTTTGCACAAAAAGGCACAAGAGAACAGCGAAAAGTGCCACTAAGCAACACGAGCGATAAAGAACAATGAATGCGGTCTTCCTTCGCTGGGTATAGGCGCTCGGTAGGGAGTGAAGCTGGGTAAAACGTCTCGGCCAATCAGCTTGCGAGGTAAAACGTCTCGGCCAATCAGCTTGCGAGATTCCCGAGCTGTGAAGAGGTGGGCGGAGAGGAGTGGAGCGGTGGTCAGAGAGGTAGATTTTGAGTTGTGCGGGCTCTCCGTGTTGATGCCTGATGTTCTAATGTAGAAGGCAGGGAGAAGGCAGGGAGACTACATTAGAACATCAGGCATCAACACGGAGAGCCCGCACAACTCAAAATCTACCTCTCTGACCACCGCTCCACTCCTCTCCGCCCACCTCTTCACCGCTCGGGAATCTCGCAAGCTGATTGGCCGAGACGTTTTACCCAGCGAAGGAAGACCGCATTCATTGTTCTTTATCGCTCGTGTTGCTTAGTGGCACTTTTCGCAGTTCTCTTGTGCCTTTTTGTGCAAAATAGTGCTTGTGATGCCCTTGGGGGGGGGGGGTGACGCTACTTCGCGGTTTTTCACTTTTCGCGGTCGGTTCTGGTCCCCATTAAACGCGATAAGTGATGGATTACTGTATATCTAGAAACGCATCGCTTCCCGGTCGCTTTTCCTCCCCCTTTCTTTTCTTTCGTCACCATGACAGCTTTCCTTGGCCACTGAACAGATCTTCCCAGGTGTTGGAAGTGTTTTGTAGTCGACTATCACGACAAAATGCACCAAAAACAACCAGTGTCGACGTGCTCGCAATGGTAAACATGAGGACTGGGTCACACTCGTGACGTCACGCGGAACTCCGGCTGCACTTCCGGTTAATCGGCGGATTCGTCTGATTTTTCAGGGCGGGAAATTCAAAATCGCGATTTTCTCCAAGATTCCGGGATTTGTGGAGGGGGTGCCCATGATAAATTATCTTTATAATTGTATGTACTATCACCCAGTGCCGTTCAATGCCGTTCAGTTCAGTTCTACTTTAAGTTAGTTTTATAACTGTTTCCCCAGACCTCCACACAGTAACTTAAATATGGTAACACCAAGGAACAATACAGAATTAAAAAGTGATTTTTAATTAATTACATGTTTTGCTTTTGACAAAATAAAAATACTTTTAGCCAATTTATTCTTAACGTACAAAATTTGAGACTTCCAGCATATTTTATCATCAATGATCACTCGCAAAAATTGTATTTCATTCCCTCTTTCAGTAGTTACACCATCAATTTGTATGTGAATTTGATTCTTCATTTTGCAGTTACCAAATACTATAAATTTTGTTTTACTCAGATATAGTAACAGTTTATTAGTATCAAACCATTTTTTAAATTTTGTTCATTTCTGTAGTGATATGGTTCAAAAGTTGCTGTACATTTTTCTCAGTGCATAAAATATTTGTGCCATCTGCAAATAAAATAAATTTCAGGGAGTCTGACAGTCTGCATACATCACTGACGTATGAGATGAATAATTTTGGTCCCAACACTGACCCCTGTGGTACACAACATACAATGTCCAAACATTGTGATTCAAACTCTCCCAGCTTCACAAATTGTTGCCCGTTTGTCAAATAACTTTTAAGCCAGTCCAGGGATGACAAATAGATCATGGTTTGCTGCATTATATGCATTCGTGTTCTGTCTTGAGGTGTGTATTTATCCCATCATCTGTTTGTTGTATATTTTCATGTTATACCTGCCTTGGAAATAATATTACAAATGTATTATTAATGTGCTTACATGTTATTTCTTTTTTAATTCTTGCAGTCATCAACATTTACCCTTTAAATGTTTAATACTGTAATGATTATTTCATACTAGAATTTTCTTTATTTTTCCTATCACAAAACTGGGAATTAAAAACAAGTTTAAGGTACATTTAATTTCATTTAATTGCAATTAATGTTGCATTAACACAATTTCTGGACATTAATTGTGATCAAATCTTTTAATAGTTGCCAAGCACTAATTATAATAGACTGGTTTTCCAGTTTGCTTGAAACAAATGCATCTATATATGCTTGATACTGAAAAATGAGTACAAATCAAAATTTCTGATTGGTATAAGAGAGAAACATTTGACAATGACTTGTCATGTATAGAAATAATAAAGCAAGTGAGCAAATCCATCCTCTTGCATTTAATAAGGAGACAATAACACAAAACAGTGTGGTATGTCATGTTAAACTCTTCCCCTGTCTACATGCGTGTGATGAATATTTCAGCACTGTCACAGTCAAACAATACCACTCCAGTTTATAATGAGTGCTCGCCACCTGAGGGAAAGTGACTTCATGAATGAAGAGCAGCGCGCCGGTTTATTTTAACATGTGACCTCTGCGTGTAAGAGTGTGTGTAATCCGTGCACAGTGCTGCTGCTCTAACATGGCCAATGCCTAATCTCCAGATTATGAGCCAGTCGCACCCAGCACTCCCAACACAACGGGAGCCTGTGGCCAAGGCATGATAGGCTTTAAACGGACAGTGCTGCGATGCCAAAATATGCAATAGTGGTATACAGTGTCATATTATCAGGTTTTATTTGGTCTCAAGTTTAAGACCTTTTTAATCTTGTAAATAGACCTTTTTTTCTTTGCAGAGTCTGAGTTTTTTTATTAAATTTACATTTTTCTTAAGCTAGCATATTAAGCATAAATTAACTACCATTTTTAAAATGAATTTATTTTTTTACTGTAAATTTTTGATGTTTTTCTCTTAAATTTGTATTTTTTTTCCCAATTAATATTTGCAGATTTATCCACATAAATTTGTGGCTTTTGTCAGTTTATCCTCTAAATTTGCAAAATTTCTTTGTGAATTTATGAAAATTTTAATTTGAGATTTTTCTCTCATAAATTCAAAGACATTTCACTTCCACCTGTGATCAGCTGTGGCAATTTTGATTAGATCAGCATAAAAAAAAAGAGCTACTCCTGGAGCATTTCCATCCTTGGTAGCACAACTGATGCAAACACCTATGGATAACAGAGTACTGTCAAAAGATCTCTGGGACAAAGCTGTGGACTGGCACAAGTCAGAAGACAGAAACAAAATAAATTTTAAAGGACTTATCAAGATGCACAGTGAAGTCTGTTATTACGCAGAGGAAGGTATTTTGGTACAACTGAGCCCCTCTGTGAATCAGGATGCCCCTCCAAACTGGATGAAAGGGCGAGGAGGAAAATAAGTCTTGAGAGGCCTCCAAGAGGCCTTCAGCAACTCTGAAGTAGCTGCAGGAATTTAGGATGAAGAATGGTCATTGTGTGCATGTGACAACAATGTCACAAACTCTCCACAAATGTGTCTTGTAAGTGGAAAAAGGTGCTATGGTCAGATGAGACTAAAATCAAAGTACTTGGCCTCAACACCAAATAACACATCTGGTGAAAAGACTACAGAACTCACCGTCCAAATTACACTTTTCCAACATTAACACATGGAGGTGGTAATATAATAATAATAATAATAATAATAATAATAATAATAATACTTTAGACTTGTATAGCGCTTTTCAAGACACTCAAAGACGCTTTACATAGGGGATGGGGGTGACAAAAGTGTCAATGACTGAATACAGTGCTGAATAGATGGGTTTTAGTGATTTTTTGAATGCTGGGAGAGAGGGGGAGCTTCTGATGGTTATAGGGAGTGAGTTCCAGAGGATAGGAGCGGTAATGGAGAAGGTCCTATCTCCCCACGACGAATATCTTGCTGTGTGGGTGCTTCTCTGCAGCAGGGACGAGAGCACTTGTCAGGATAGAAGGAAAAATGCCAGAAAGCTGTCAGTGTAAAAACTGTTCATGATCCAAAGCTCACAGCAGAGCCGATGGATGAGAAAAGGTGAATGTCCCTGCATGGCCTAGTCAGACCCCAAACTGAAACCCCACTGAAAATCTGTGGAATAACTTGAAGACTGCAGTCCAGTGATGATCACCATCACATTCAACTAAACTTGAGCAATTCTGTAAAAGAAGAGTGGGCAAATACTGCAAAGTTGACACAGAGATACACCAACAGACTAAAGGCTGAAATTAAAGCAAAAGGATTTTTAGCAAAATACTGACACAAGAGGGTGATCCTTTATCCAATTCAGTTATTGTTTTGTTTTTTTCCTGACCTGACGCTGGTATATCTTTGACTTGGATGTTATAAGCAGGTATGCACGTAAGTGGTGTGCAGATGCGCATGTGCGATCAAAATAAGCAATGCGCACCAGATCAAATGTTGTAACACGCATTTGCATACCTAGGGACAGATAAATTCTAAACATTGGACTGCAGTGCAGAGTATGAGTGACTGCTTTTAGGATTTTCTCGTTTCATTGAAATATCCAGGAAGCAAGCTCCGTTAAGCAATTATTTTGGTGTTTCTCCACCTCCAAAGAAACGTCAGACTGAACCTGAACCACAAAAGAAGTGTGCCTTCCCGGAAAAGCGGCTGCAGGAGGTCAGCTGGCTTTCAACAAATGACACCCGCACTGAGATGTGGTGCAAACTATGCTGTGAAAATCCCACTCTGGTGGATAAAAACAGTGCCTTTTATACAGGTACTAAAAACTTTAATTATCCAGCTTTTGATAAGCATGCGAATAGCAGAGAGCACCGGAAAGTAGTGCAAGTGATCGATATTACTAGCAGGCGCAGCCAGGGCCAGAGGCCCAGTTGTCCACTTGACAGATGGCAAGATGAAATGAATGAAGAACAACATCAAGCACTGAGTTCTGTTGGCCTTTCACAAAGCAAAACATGCATGTCCTATGCATTCATATGAGGAGGATATTCCACTTCTCAAAAGGCTTGGCGTTAACGTCGGAACCGCTTATCATTGTTGAGAATCATTCCGTCCTTTTAAATAGCAATAACTGTTGCCAGTGCTTAAAAAGCTGTCATTTCATTTGGTTTTCATTGTTTGAAAATCAGACATTTGTACATTTAGTTTTCAGAGCTTTAAATGCAATCATTTCATTAGAAAGTAACATACTATGGAGCTTTAAAGAACAGATATTTTGTTGTAATGCTTTCATTCATTTTCAGTTGAAATAAAAATGTGTGTTATGTTATCCACATATTCCTCTATTTTGTGAGCTGGGCCAAGGAAAAAAAAAAAAAGGACCAAGCCAAGCAACAGCCTCAGATTCTCCCCTGAGAACAAGACCAAAAACAGTTATGAGCACCCCTGGTTATAAGTAATACAGTTGGTGCTTTTCTATACCTACTGTACTTTCCCCATTCTCTTTTACACCAAATCAAATGCACACAGACTTCCTTGAAGACCACGCACCTCTCTTTGACAACAAAGCACAGTTATAGAAGATGACTCTCTCTCTCTCACACACACACACCAGCAGCAGGCTGACAGAAGTGCTTGATGACATGACCTAATTTCTTCACTTTCTAAAGTGTGAAAGAAGCTCTGTGTCTGTGTGAGAGAAAAATTCACATTCCTCACATGGCTCACATAACTTTCTCATCTCTGTGCGTGCGTGCATGCTGAAGTGCTTGAGCTTTAGCAGCAGATGAGTGTCAGTGTGCTGCCCCGGCACCTACCCTTTACTGCCATTTTCCACTGTGAAGACCTCATTTAGCCACAGTCCCCAAAAAAAGTCAATAATTGCTATTTCACCTACGTGATGCCAACCCTGTCAAAGCGGGGGGGGGGGGGATTTCCCATGAGGCGTTGGGGCTATTAGTTTGTCCTCTTCTCTGATCCTTTATGTTTTGTGTGCGGGCATTTTACATTTTCTCAAAGACTGCACTCGGTACATCTGATCAATGAACATATAAAGAGGAACTTACTGAGCTAACAAAAGGCACATAGATATACACAGGGTAAAAATTAAGACATAAAATGTATACACAAGGCACAAACAGAAAACAAATTCACAACAACTGACAATCAGAAACACACAAAATCCAGCGGGGAAAAAAAAAGCAAAACTGGCCACCACATTCTAAAGTACAGTATTTACAAAAAAATAAAAAAAACATTAAAACACATGCATTCATTAATTTGCACCTTCATAAACGTCAGCCAGAAAAACAACACAAAGACAAGAGTACATACAACGAAATATACCCACACACCCATCTGATCAATAAAACATGGCACGAGTTAGAGTTACTCTATATAAAGGAGAGGGTGATAGGTTCTGGACTGGTTGCCTATGGCAACAGTGTTTTGGAGCTGGTTGGATAGTTTCACTGAAGAACAACGTGTCTATACAGTACTGTAAGATTAAAGCAGTGCATTGTGGGGGACCCAGTCAGTACGTTCTCCACTCAGACTGAATGGCACAGCAGGAGGAGATGCGCAAGAGCTGAGAAACGGTATGCAAGGCAGTCTATAGTTTTCGCATGATAATATGCATTCTCCTCCAGTCTGCATAATAATGCACTGACAGGCTGGGTGACAAAGGGAATTGTCATTGTAGATGTATGTGTGTTAATGCAAACAGTGACAAAGGGGATTGTCATGGTAAATGTATGCATGTTAATGCAAACACCCCAGGTCGCTGGGCAAGTTGTATGGTATAAAAAGAGAGGTGCCTGTGACCTGGTTTAGACTTCTTAATCTTGTTGATGTTAGAGAGAGATAATAAAGTTTGCTCTGCTCCAACTACCGCCTCACCTGATCATTCCTCTCTCTATAGCATTAAATTTAGTCTTATATAGAGTAAATTTTGACATTTGTCCTCCCCAACATGCCGGAACAACACAAACTGGACAACAGTAACAGTAGAATAGAATGTTTTTGTCTGCCCCCCCCCCCCCCCAAATTATCTGTCATCAACCATGTTTGAAAGATGGGATATCCCCTGACTTTGGAGATCTTGTTCAAAGACACACTTTACAGACTGCACTGAAAAAAATTCTTCCAATTGCAACAGGTGCCCGCAGTAAGTGTCGAGAGTCAGTATTCTTAAGCAATATTACACAAGAGGGAGTACGGTATCATGAATATAGAAACTGCAGGTGTGGTATGTCTAATACCCATAGTTAGTATATTCATGGCACCGTAATGACCTTGAGTGTAATATTGCTTTTATACAACAGTTCCGGCAAGCATAATTTATTAAATGACAGCAATACTGGACAAAATATTATGATTTCTTTGTTTAACCAGTTATTTTGTGCAGCTGAGAAAAAACCAGTCCCTTCTAAATGTAACCAGTAACTGTTGCTAAACAACTCAACCAACATGACGTCTGTTGTCATTTCACACACAAATAAATTAAATACTGTCAAGTGCAAAAGTAGTAAGTGTTTATAAAACATATAGATGATAATGATGATGATGATGATGATGACCTGTTGAGTCGGTACTGCAGAAGACTCAAGATCAAAACGTAGCCAATGCCGGTAGCTAGCCAGCGGCTAGTAGTTAGCATGCTAGCAATTTAGCACACTTCGCTCGCTTTTCTTTGGATTTTCAATTCAATTCAACTTTATCTATATAGCGCCATTTCACAACAACAGTCATCTCATAGCACTATCAACTGTAAGGGAAACCTTCACAATTGCAGAAAGACCCCAGCAATCAGGCGATCCCCTGTGAGCAAGCGCTGGGCGACGGTGGAGAGGAAAAACTCCCTTTTAACAGGAATAAACCTCCAGCAGAACCAGGCTTGGGGGGGGGGGGGCAATCATCTGCCGCGACTGGCTGGGGGCTGTTTCATTTTTTCAGATGAAACAAAGAGCCCATTATTAACGGTGTGCCATATAGTATCGTTCACGATAATACCGGTATAAATTTTGATACCGGTGTAAAAATGAATATCGCGATATTTGGGGTCTGCTGCGTGATGACATCACACCGCATAGAAATGGCAAAACAAACATAGCAGCGGGAAATTGTAGCTCCAAAGCCAGACCGTCATTGTCTACTGCTGATACCAGAACTACATTTCGTGATAATTGGTCTAATTTTCTGGCCACCTTGTCTCCTGTCCAGCTCCGAGTTGATGAAGTAGCACACTAACGTGTTCTACCTTCACCCGGAGTCTCC
The DNA here is from genome assembly GCA_020510985.1 of Pholidichthys leucotaenia. NCBI lineage: Eukaryota > Metazoa > Chordata > Actinopteri > Cichliformes > Pholidichthyidae > Pholidichthys > Pholidichthys leucotaenia. The sequence continues at coordinate 63,917,751 of CM035845.1, read as the reverse complement.
AGTTGAGTGGAAATATTTAAGTTTCACTTTCTGTGTCAGACTGCTGTCATGTTTAAAAAAAAACAAAAAAAAAAAACGGTGCGGCAGTTCTGCCTGCATTTTTTCCACACGTCAATACCGCTGGAGCAGTATTAACGTTGGACAATGTGCCACTTGTAGTGGCTGTATTTTTTTTTTCCACAATATCTTTATTGAACCTTTTTTTTTTTTAACAAACATGATACAAACAATCAAACACTAACACTAAAGTACTACAAAAAAAAAAAATGCACTAAAAACACCAACAACCACCAACAAAATCAAGTCTTCAACAATGCTCCTCTGTTTAGTCTAGACAATCCAATACATAAGTATACATATTATGTTCACCAGTTTGGAATTTACAAGGTCCACACACATCATTCACCTTCTTCTTCAAGAGTTATGTTTAAATTTTTTACATAATCAATAAAAGGTCTCCATATATTCTCAAACACAATTTCCTTTGATTTCAGTATATATGTTATTCTTTCTAATGGAAGGTTTGTTAACATCTGTCTTAACCACTGAGTCACATCTGGTCTATGAGTCTTTTTCCATAATAGTGCAATACATTTTTTGGCATTAAGCAAACTGAGGTCTATGAATGTTCTTTCACTTTTATTAAAATTATGCTTTTCTGGGTACAGACCCAACAAAAACAGTTTAGGATTCAATATGATTTGTTTTGAGATTATTTTTTCAATTGTTACCCTCACCTCTTCCCAAAACATTCTTATTAATCTACATTCCCATAAACAATGAAATAGGGTTCCTTTACTTTCCATGCATTTTGTGCATGTATCTGGTATATTTTTGTTGTATCTATTTAACTCCTCCGGTGTAACATACATCCGCATTAACCATTTGAAATGTATCAATTTAAGGCGTGCATTTATTGATTTGGTTTGAGCTTCTGTACAAGCCAATTCCCATTGTTCCTCTGAAATTGCAATTTGCAGATCTTCTTTCCAGTAGTTTAATCTTTTCAGTGAATTTTCACTTGAAGATAGTGTCAATGAGTTATAAAACTCTGAAATAATACCCTTTCTTTTACTATCTTTCATCATCATTTTTTCCAAGGATGAATAAATAGGTCGAGTGAGAGCTTTATTTTGATTTGATCGAATAAAGTTTCTAAGTTGAAGATATTTAAAAAAATGTGTTCTATTGAGATTAAATTTGATCCTCAGCTCTTCAAAAGACATTATGTTGTCTGCACATGGCAAATATAAATCCTGAATCTTTTGTATCCCTTTTAAATTCCATACTTTAAATACAGCGTCCGCTCTCCCTGGTTTAAAATATTGATTACCCCATATTGGACTAAATTGTGACAATAACTGTGGTTCTTTTAAATAGTTTTTAGCTTCACACCATATTTTGATCATATGCTTTACAAATGGATTTTTAACTTGTTTTTGTAATTTTTTTGCCGAATCTGAGTATATGAATATGGGAAGAGGTAAAGGTAAATTGTATGATTCCATTTCAGTCCAGTGAGGGAGATCATTTGATGAAAAATAATATGTCATAGACCTCAGTTGTGCCGACCAATAATACAACATAAAATTTGGACATTTCAGACCTCCACGATCAAATGGTAAATATAATAAAGACAAACGTAATCTAGCCCTCCTGTTGTTCCATATAAATTCCACTAACTTTTTTTTTATTCTTGAGAATAGATCTAAAGGTGGTGATAAGGGAATGTATTGAAATAAATAAAGTATTTTAGGTAAAATATTACTTTTAAGTATATTGATTCTCCCGATCATCGACATTGGTAGTGACATCCATCTCTGAGTTAACTCATTGATATCTGACATTAAGGCTTCATAGTTGACACTGGCGACTGATTCTAGCTTAGGCATAATTTGGATTCCTAAATATTTAAACTGATTTACAACATTGAATTGATTTACCTCAGGGGCTGGGTAATTTCTCTGGGTCTCATTTAGCATTAATATTGAAGATTTAGTTTTATTTATTTTATATCCTGATATTTCCCCAAAATTCTTTATTAAATTCAACAAGGTTGGAATTGATTTTTTTAGATTCGACATAAACAAAATTATATCATCGGCGTACAGGGAGATTTTATGTTCTGTTGGTCCAACTTTAATTCCATATATTTGTGAATGTAAACGTATCGCTATCGCTAAAGGTTCAATTGCCATAGTAAACAGTAAAGGTGAAAGTGGACAGCCTTGTCGACATCCTCTATTGATTTTTATTGGTTTTGAAATATTGTTATTTGTTAGGATTTCTGCTGTAGCATTATTGTATATTATTTGAACCCATTTTATGAAATTATTTCCAAGTCCAAACCTTTGTAGGACTTCAAAAAGAAAGGGCCATTCAACTCTATCAAAGGCCTTTTCGGCGTCCAATGATAGGAGAGCTGTATCCGGTGCTTCTTTATTAAAATAAATAATATTAAATAGTCTTCTTACATTATGGAAGCCTTGTCTACCCTTTATAAAGCCATTCTGATCTCGATTAATAATATTTGGTAAAATTTCTTGTATTCGTCTTGCTAAAATTTTACAGATTATCTTAAGGTCGGCGTTTAATAGGCTTATTGGTCTCATATTTTCACATTTATTAGAGGGCTTACCTGGTTTTGGCAGCAGTATAATTAAGGCATTATTTATGTATGATGGTAAATTATTATTTTGAAATGCTTCTAAAACCATTTCCAAAAAAGGTTTTATTAATTTATTCTTAAATTTTTTATAAAGGTCAACTGGAAGACCATCTGGTCCTGCACTTTTTCCTGATTTCATATTATCAATGGCTAGCCCAACTTCTTCTTGACTAATTTTAGACTCCAATATCTCCCTGTTTTCATTTGGAATACACGGTATAGATAGTTCGTTCAAAAACCCATTTAGTTTTGTTAAATCAGGTTCATTTTTGGTATCATATAATTTTTCATAGTAATCTCTAAAGGCTCTATTAATTTCTAAAGGATCTATAACTACCTGTCCATTACTTATAATACTGGTAATTGGCGTTTTAATTTCCAATTGTTTAATCTGCCATGCTAATAATTTTCCTGATTTTTCACCTTGTTCATAAAAAGATTGTTTCAATCTTAGAAGACTCGAGGCAGCTCTATTCGCTGATTTTTTGTCGTATTCAGCTCTCAAAATCAGTAATTCATTCTCCAACCTTGGATCTCTTCCTGCATACACTTTTTCCTGAAGACTTTTTATTTTATGTTCCAATTTAGCTCTCTCCTCTCGAGTCTTCTTAGATTTTGATCCTGTATAACTAATAATATGTCCCCTAATAAAAGCTTTGAAAGCCTCCCACTTTACACATGCTGATGTTTGTGTAGTATTGATGTCAAAGAACTCGTCTATCTGTTTTTCTATATACTTGACAAATTCCTCATCCTGAAGCCATTTATGCTGAAATTGCCATCTGCCTGATTCCTTTGTCAATTTTTTATCTACATATATTAGACAACAGGGTGCATGATCAGAGATCACGATGTTATCATAAAAGCAGTTTTGAATCTTGGACCTTAATTCTGTGGAAATCAAAAAATAATCAATACGTGAGAATGTCTTGTAGGTACTAGAATAACAAGAATAGGCTTTAACTTGTGGTTTCATTTCTCTCCATATATCTAACAATCTCAATTCTTTCATAAAATGATTAATAGTCATCCTACATCCAATGTGCGTACAATCCAGTCCTGTTGATCTATCCACACCTGGATTCAATGTACAATTAAAATCCCCTGCTATTATATGTTGCCCTGTAAGTGATGATAAGATGAGAAATAAATTAGCAAAGAACTTCTGATCATCTATATTGGGACCATATAAGTTCACAAGATTTATATTTTCTAATAGCAAAGAACCTTGAATGATTACATATCTTCCAAATTTGTCTCCAATTACATTTTTCACTTGAAAAGGAACTGATTTATGTATGAGAGTCATAACTCCCCTGGCTCGGGATGAAAATGAAGAGGTGAATACACTTCCCTGCCATCTACTCCTAATTCTTTTAACATCCTCCTCTATCAGATGAGTTTCTTGTAAAAACACAATTCTTGAACCCATGTCCTTTATTTTATTCATAACTTGTTTAAGTTTTTTTTAAATTTTGTAGACCTCTGCAATTCCATGAAGTTAAATTAAGATTAACACTTTGGTCCATGATCAATAGAGAGTTTGGGATTACCTTGCAGTGTAAACATGCTCATACAGAGAAGCAAAAACATGAGTGGTTGAACATTCATCCTACAAACTACACACAAACAAATTTCCCCTTCCCACACTTGTGGCAAACCCCCCAAAATCAAAAGAAAAATTCTGTCTCCCGATATAGCCATCGACCGTTCCACACCCACGGGGAACAGCCTAAGCCACTCCTTCTTCATCCTCCCAATCACCCTAACTCTACTGCTTTTAATGACGTAACATTAACTCTCCTCTGTAGTTTTCCAACTTAACTCCAAAATTTTTAACAACTTTGTACATCATAGTTTTTTTTTTTTTTGTTTTGTTTTTGTTTTGTTTTTTTAATATATAATACAATCTATATTTTGTAAACTTACTATTTACTTCAAGTCAGTCAGATGCCTGTGCAAATGCTTAATTATTCTACCTTATATTTTGTTCATGCTTAGCTCCCACCAGTCTCTTCTTCTTCTTTGATCTTCTTGATGAACTCCTGCGCCTCCTCTGGGGTCTTGAAGATGTGGGTTCTGCCCTCATACGTGGTCAGCAGTCTCGCAGGATAGATTACACCATGACGAATCCCAAGGTTGCGCAGCTCCTTACGTACGGGATCAAACTGCTTCCTCAATTGCTGGATTCCTGTGGCCAAATCTGGGTAGAACCGCACCTGCTGGTCCTGGTGTTTAATCTCTCCTTTAGCACGTGCAGCGTTGAAGATCTTCATCCTGTCTCTGTTGCTAAGAAACTTCATAATTAAGGTCCTCGGCGGTCCCTTATCTCTCCGTGGGCCAATGCGATGTGCTTTTTCCAGAACCACTGCTGATTGCAACTCCTCGCTGCCCAGCACCTCCGGAATCCACTTTTCCAGAAAGGAACATACGTCCCGACCTTCTGATTCCTCTGGAAGACCCACCAGCCTCAAATTATTCTGTCTCGACCGAGATTCCAAATCCAAAATATTATCTTCCAGAGATTTATTTTTTTTTTTCCAAAGTGCGCACCTTTAATTGAAGACGGGTGACGTCATCTTCAGCACTAGCGAGACGGAGCTCCATCTGCGCCGTTCGTTCTACACAGTCACCCAATTCCTTTCTTATTCCTTCCAACGCTGTCATAATCCCATCAAATCTAGAGGAAAAGTCCGCTCTCATTGAACTCATGGCAGCCATCAGCGCATCTGCGCCTCCCCGCGCAGACATCGCACCGTTGCCAGCCTCCTCCGCCATATATGGAGTTTTGTTTGCTGCGTCACAGACCTGAAAGTCCGTTAATTTGGACTGTTTCGGCGGCTCGCTTTTTCCTTTTCCTGGTTTTCCAGCCTTAGGCTTCGCCGACATATCCTCGCCCAAATGCTGAGATACGTTCTGTCCCAAATGAGAGAGTTATTTGCCGATTTTTTTTCTCCAGGAGCAGAGCAGAGCGAGACACGTCCGTCCTACGTGGCAGCCATAACCGGAAGCGTAGTGGCTGTATTTTACTTCCATTTTTATTAAACCATCCAGAGAGAGAGAGAGAGAAAAAAAAAAAAAAAAAAAAAAAAAAACACCCATTCAGTGCAAGGACAGCCAAAAGCCCCAGGATAGGTCCATGCAATGGGAGCAGGTAAAGTGATTAACCATAAAACCCCACGTTTGTGTGCAAATTAAGATGTAACTGTTTATATTATCTTCTTGTAATATTTGATACATTCATTCATTCATCTTCTTCCACTTAATCCTTTTCGGGTCGCAGGGGGGCTGGAGCCTATCCCAGCATCTTTGGGCGAGAGGCAGGGTACACCCCAGACAGATCGCCAGTCCATCGCAGGGCCAATACAGAGAGACAGACAACCATTCACTCTCACAGTCACACCTAAGGACAATTTAGAATCCCCAGTTTTGATGCCAATTAACTTAACGTGCATGTTTTTGGCATGTGGGAGGAAACCTGAGAAATCCCGGAGTAAACCCACGCAGACACGGGGAGAACCTGCAAACTCCACACAGATCACTGTTGGTCGGGGGCTGGGATCGAACCCAGGATCCCCCGGCCAAGAGTGAGTTGCTGTGGTGCCACAGTGCTAACCACTCCGCCACCGCACTGCCCTATATTTGATACAGAACTTAAAAAAAAAATTTAAACTAAATATGAACTGCTGTTTATAAAATGAGAAAAAAATAAGGGTTTTTGTTTTGTTTTTCCTGAATATGCTGAAGGTAAATAATGCTGGCCTGTGAAACTGTCCTTTTTGCATAAATTTAAAAGAAGAAAAACTGCATTCTACAATATCATGAAAAATATTGTTATCGTGAAAATTCACAGAAATATCATGATATCATTTTTAGGTCATATTGCCCACCCCTACCCATCACCACAAAGGTGGTTTGTTAATCGAGACAATAAATCCAACTCTAGCACTGCCTGTTTTGTTAAACAGATGTGAAATAGCTTGCTTATACAAGGGCAGGCTGTAAGCTGAATAACGCTTTTTTTCGAAAGGGTGGTACTTCGGGTCAGGTAAGAAATCTTTTCAAACAGCGCCTCACTGTGGAAATTAAAGTATTCAACACAGTACTGCGTTAGTTGACAGTAAATTAGTGTTAGTAATTAACAGTTACATGAACACCTTTGGAAACAGAGTGACACATATCCAGTGAATTATGCAATTATGGCAGATTTTAGTAACTCCTGGAATCCCCATTGTCCAATCAAACTGCTCAGTCGGAACTAACTGTTGCATAATGAGTGATATTGCATAACCACAGAGACCAGAGTTGTGTACATTTTTAAGGGCCAATTCGAGAATGGAGTTGTCGTGTCACAACTCTGGCCATCTGAAACTGAAATGTTCAAATACTCTAATCTGAGAGGAACTGTTGTGATCAGCATTCATGTCTCAAGAAAGGCTGAAAATCACAAGAGCAAGAATCACAATCTGGACACTACTATGAGAAGAAGAGAGCAAAGACTGATGGGTGAGCATATGGAAAACTGCTGACACTGTCAAGTTAACATATACTACACAGCTGCCATATTTGTTTCAGCTTCCGAGCAGAAGCAGTAATGCTTCCCCGAGGATCTCTCCATCAACACAAACACAGGCTGACCCAGCTGTCATGTCAAGTATCATCAGTGGTGATGAGCACTGGACGATGGGGAACCACAGACCAAACAGTTTGGACCACAGGGATGCAGAGTCTATTTATTTACATTTGTTTATGTATTGAATTTCATTTTTAATAAAAAATGAAAAGTTTTCTTCAGGCTGCTCCCTTTAGGGGTCACCACAGCGGATCATGTGTCTCCATCTCACCCTATTCCTTGCATCTTCCTCTGTAATACCAACCCTCTCCACAGCCTCCTTCACTACATCCATGAGTCTTCTTTGTGATCTTCCTCTTTTCCTCCTGCCTGACAGCTCCATCTTCAACATCCTTTATTTATCTTTTTTTATTGAAGTTCTCAGCAAGAATACAATGTTGGTCATTTTTGACAATTTTACTGAGCATTTAATTCTAAATAAGTCACTGTTTAATAGGAAATTTTTGGCAATCCTGTGCTTTTCTTGTGGTGTTACATAGAATAGAATCACTGTAAACTATGGAAAAAGCAGCTACTTTAAAATCTGTACTTCCTCACACAACTTTCAGCGCAAAAAAGAAACTAAAAATGCCAACTTTTATTGCAACTTTCTGGAAAAAGCTCCCATAAATTCAGGCTTTTTGGGCCGCAGCAATCATAACAGCTGTGAAATCCTTGAGGGACTGAAATACAGTGAGAATATGTATACATGCTTCATGCATTGAATTTGTTTACCGGCTCTGGGTTGTTAACACTACACACCCTTTGCACTAAAGAAAGCACTTGTTAGCACTTTGTGAAATCATAAGTTTAATAAAAAGTGCATAATTGTAACTGATTTGGGGTCAGTTCCTTATGTGATAATTTATGTATTAACAAAGCTGGAGTATTCCTGGTACAATTTGCAGCATTAGGTCTAAGATTTTTTTTTCCTCACAAGTAAAATAGCTATTAAAGGGCCTATATCATGCTATTTTAAGCCTTTCAGAGTAAACTATATGCATGTATGTTGACATTGACATTGATTTTATTTGAACATTGTTAAAGAAAGAAAGAAGAGAGTTCAAAACATAAAAAACCAAACCAAAAATAAAATGTTCAAAAGGAGTGGGAAGAAGCCAACGCTTATACAGTCCCATCCCTTCTCCACACCAAACAAATTACAGTATTACTCATAATCATCATTATCCCACAACCACATTCACCATAATACACCCATAGTCAAATTATACAACAAAAATGACACAACAATGACAGTCCATATCCAACAATATTGCGACAACAATAAACATACACTTCTGGCATGTTCAATGCAAACACAAACAACACCATCACCTTCACAATCACCATAACACACAACAACCTTCCCTCACTGAAGACACAATGTAACATCACTGCCCTTCATTCTCATACTGCTCAAAAATCATTTCTTTATATGTTGATTTAAATATATGGATGTTTGGACATTGCCTGTGTTTCTCCCCCAACCCATTCCACAATTTTACCCCACACACAGACACACAAAAACTCTTCCTTGTAGATCTTACTAAGTGCATTTTAAATTTTGTATTCCCCCGTAAATTATATTTCCCTTCTCTCTCCCTGAATAGATTCTGTATATTGTGTGGCAAGAGGTTTTTACTAACTTTAAACATTAATTGTGCTGTGTAATAATGAACCAGATCCCATAATTTCAATAACTTCGAATGTAAAAACAATAAATTAGTATGTTCGAGGTACCCGACTTTGTGCATAACACTGACTGCCCTTTTTTGTAATATTAACAATGAATTAAGTTTACTTTTATAACTGTTACCCCAAACCTCTATACAATAAGTCAAGTATGGAAGTACTAATGAAGTATAGTATATTACCTTTGGTACACTGGAGAATGAATTTCTTATGAAATATGAGTTACTTTCGCAAGCTACTTTTCCAACCCGGAAGTAAGATGCCTCGATCTCTGAGGCTCCGCCTCTCCTTCTTGTGGCTGCCGCCCATTTCATGACGTAACCCCTGAGCCAGCTGCTGCAGCATGTCGCTGGGTTCCGCCCACGAAAACAACATCTACAGTAAACTTTAGAAAAGATGGATGAGCATGTTGTGGAGCCTTACACTCTTGACCCAGAGTCCGATCGGGAATTTGAGGTGTACAAGATACCACAGCAACCTCGAAGACGTTTACAGGAAGTTTCTGACTGGTAAATGAAAAACTAAGAGAAATGGCTTTCATAGTGTTGTATTTATTATAGAACTTTGTACAGTGATGCTGCTGTCCGTATTTGTAGGTGCTCATGTGGGAATTGCCAAACAATGCCCACTGAAGAGGAGAACGTTTGCTGCCAGGAAATTCCAAAGGTAACTGTTGTTTATGTATTTGTCATAGCTAATAGTTCAATACTAAAATGCATTTGCATATACTTCTCTATCTGGTGTATAAAAGTACTTATCAAGAAAGCTGACTGCAACACGAGGCTACAAAATTCAACTCTTTAGCCTCCTGTTATTATTTTAGCCTATAATATTATTCTTATGTAGTGTATGGTTAATCACGTTTAATATTATGATTTTAGCCTCTGCATTCTGGTCTATTTTAAAGCAGAACTGCTCAGAAAGCAATGTTGTAACACTGATTCTAAGACTAGCATTGTATGCAAATAATAATAGCCCCTAGAATTATACTTTGAATTATTACTGTTGGTATTGTAATCTTATTTACAGTTTGATTATAACTTTGTAGTAAACAAGAACTAGACCATATCACACTAACAGGACTGTCTCCTTTATTTTTAGGTAATGAGGTGAATAAATCAGCTTCTGGAACCTCCTGCTTGCATTACAGCTCATCCAGGCTTTGAGATCAACTGTCTGAATTTGTACGCCCTCCAAAATATAAACAACATTTATCGTGCCGACTATGGGCCAGTTCGTAGAAGGACAGAAGAAGAGTAAGTACAAACACAGACATGTAAGAAATTATCTATTGTCATATTGTCCAAACAATTATTTACAACAATGGAATGTATTAAGAAAGTACTATAATAGAACACTGTCACTGTTACTAAAATGCACAATACTGGTCTATTTTGTAGGCGTCTCCGGTTTATCGCTTACAGAAGCATTGTAAGCTGGTGCTGGGGAGTACTTGGAGCCAGGATTAGGGTGGTCATTCCAGCGTGTGCGGTGTCTCGGATACAGCAGGAGTTTCCGGATCCCGAGGCGCGCTATGTGGGAAAGAGTTTTGTCGATCACCGCTCCATTAGCTGCACGGAGAAAGTGGGTGTGTGCGTTAGCCTGGGGGCAGTGCTGCAGCACAGGCACTTCCTGGAGTGGGCGGCTCACCCACATTCATACGTATGAACGTGGGGACCCAATCATTATCAGGGACAGGGCGGAGCAGCAGCTCAGAGAGAAGGGTTGAGGAGGAATACTCAGATACGTGAATGGAGCAAAATACCACTTTGGGGGTGTTTTTGGTGAGGAATTAACATTATAACATGCTTAAAAGCTCAAAAAAGTCGATTCTGCGTGATATAGGCCCTTTAAAATGGTAATTTCCCTGTCTGAATTGGGATTGGATCGAATTTGAATTGATTCAGAGCCCCAAGAATCAGAATCGAATTGATTCTGGGAATTCGTGATGATTCATTATATATCATTTTAAATAAAAAAGCATCAGCTGACTTTCTTTCAGTTTCTTTACTTCAGAACATGGGGAACAGAATAGTAGACCAATGGACAGCTCTTCACATATTCAAACATTTTTGGATTTGGTCAGCACAGGGCAAAACTGAAGAACCAACAGTCAAGAACCTAAGTTGTGTCCAAGCAATGAAAACTACAGAGTTAGTGTGACCTGATCTGTCAAAATTCTTCTTAACAACTAGACTCCAATAGTGCATTCCAAGAGTCGTCAGGTCAGATTTTCCCAGTCAGTGACCAGAAGTTGTCAACCTGCAGTCAGATTTATTCAAACAGCTTTGACAGTCTTAGATGACAGTGGAAGAACACACAGGGATGAGAATGGGGTTTGGGAAAAAAAGAGGAAACTAAGCCGGGGGTCTTGGGGGACGCAGGCTAAGCTAACGAAATCTGGTGTTTTAGAATGTTCAAATGTGGTCTTATATTTAAAGTTAGAAGTAAGTACAAATGCATTTATAGTTTACCTTTTTAATCTGCTGCTGCATCACATGTGTAAATTTATGATATCTGAATGGTATGTTGATGTAATAATACTAAATTATATTTTACTACTATTTAATATGTTTAGAACCGACACAGAATTGCATTTACATAGCTCTAGAACAGACAAAATAATTCAACCAAGTAAAATAAATTATAAATATTAACAAAATTCCATCACCAAGTCCATCACTCATTTATTAAAATATACTGACATTCTGCAAACATTTTGATTTATTAATGTGTGCATTTGTTAGTGTTACTAGGAATAAAAAAAAGTTGCATATTAGTATATTTTTATATTTGAAAGATAATCTAAGAAAGTAAGTAAAACCTAAAAGATGTTTAATATTTTTATGCAATGACCATAAAGAAATTATGTTTACTAATAAAAGCAAAGATATCTTAGGAAAGGCAACCCATCACCACCCATGACAAAAAAACTTACACATGCATTATGTAACTCCTCCTAGTGAAACAAAAAATAACTTCTGTTCAAAATTCTTAGATTGCATTTCAAATTGTGAGAAAATATGTAATAACATTTATCTATTAACAATCGATAATCAGCATTCAAATGCAATTAGTGTTTCAAAACAGGCATGACTTCACAACTTACACATGCTATTTCATAAGAAATTCATTACGCGAAAATTCTCAAGTACATTACTTATAACGAGAAAAAAAATCTTACCTTGGAATGTGTCTTCCGATCACTAATTGCTGTTATTTATTTATTTATTTATTTATTTAGCGAATGCAAAGTCCTTAAGCCAAGCAGTTGCCTCCTGGTTTGCTGTATGGAGGGTGTGTAATCCTCCTTCCAGTCTTTGGAGCGGGCAAGCCTCTATGATGTGTTCCATAGTTTGCTCCTCTCCACATGTGCACAGTGGGCTAGGGCTACTGCCCCATCTGTGAAGGCTGGCCAAGCAGGGGCCATGTCCAGTCCTGAAGCGATTGAGTGTAGACCACTGTCTCCTTGGGAGGTTGGTGCCCGGGACCTGTTGGTTGGGGTTTATCACCAGCTGTTTGTTTGGGACCTCCTTGGTCTCCCATTCCTCTTGCCAAGCTGTCTGGATGGTAAAGTCAGCTGGGGGAGGGTTTTTCCAAATCGGCCGTCTGGATGAAAGTCGGGCAGTGGGTGGGGTGTAGATATCTGCATGGATTGGTAAGTGAGGAAAATCTTTAACTTTTTGGAGCCTCCTTTGAGTTAATGCTGCTCGCCGGATGTGTGGAGGGGCTATGTTTGACAGTACAGAGAGCCAGGGGAGTGGTGTTGAGCGGATTGTTCCAGTTATAGTTCTCATGGTTGAGTTGAGCTGGGTGTCCACATGGTGTGTGTAAGATGACCTGGACCAGACAGGGGCACAATATTCTGCTACAGAGTATGAAAGGGCCAGTGCTGAGGTGTGCAGGGTGGAGACTGCCGCCCCCCATTTTGCACCAGCGAGCTTGCAGAGCAGGTTGTTTCGTACTTTCACCTTAGCAGCCATCCCCTTTAGATGTTCCTTGAAGGATAAGGTCCTATCAAGGGTCACTCCAAGATAAGTTGGATTTGGGGCATGCTTAAGCTTGAGTCCGCTCAGGTGGATGTTTAGTTCTCTGGCAGCTTTTGCATTGTGGAGATGAAATACACTGGAGACGGTTTTTGCTGGGCTTGGTTTTAGGCGCCAGATTTTGCAGAACTGGTCCAGTTTAGCAAGCTCTTCCGTGAGCACCCGTTCCAGTGGTTCAAAGTCTGGTGCTTGGAATGCCAAACAGATGTCGTCTGCATAGATGAATTTGCGGGATTTTGTAGTAGGCAGGTCGTTTATGTAGAGGTTGAACAGAGTTGGAGCTAGAACTGAGCCTTGTGGGAGTCCGTTTTTCTGCATTTTCCATGCACTTGTGTTCTGACTGAGGTGGACTCTGAACCTTCGGTTGGTCAGCAGGGTTTTTATAATTGCTGTTGCCCAAGCAGGGATCGCCTTTATAAGTTTCAGGAGGAGGCCTTTGTGCCAGACTGTATCATAAGCGGCTGTAAGATCGAGAAACACAGCCCCTGTCTTCAGTCTGCTCTCGAAGCCATTTTCAATGAAGGTGGTTAGGGCCAGTACTTGTTCTCCTGTACTGCGGTCCCTGCGGAAACCTGCTTGATCCACACTTAGAATATCCTCTATTTCTGGGGAAATGCGTTGCACTAATTGCTGTAATCGGGGCCGATTGTGATTAACTTTGATTGACTGGCATCTGAATTTGACCGTGTCCATCGATCGTTTTGAATGCAGCACCGAGCAAGTAGTTCGATTTCCTTGTAGCCACAATCTTGAGATGTTTCTGTTTTGAACAGTGTTCAACTAAGGCAACACAACCACGAGATCCATAACTCAAGAAATCGTTGCAATAAACACAGTGGGCTTTCCCTGGTACTTCGCTATGAAGTCGGCCATTTTTTCAACCACAACTTCAGTATTTTTACCGATCTTTACAGTCATTGACACAGTTTTTTCGAGCCATTCCAAATGAAACTTGTTCCTTATCCCTTTGTCGATTTCTAAAATTCTTGCTTTGTTGTTTTTTGTGAGTTTTAGGTTCACCATTTTCACAAAAATCGGGAAAACTTGGTTGACTGAACTGTCCGCCATTTGCATTTCACTCCACGTGGTGGATATGACAAAGGAAATCTAACAAAATCGCCAATTGGTTGCTTCAATAAGTATCAGCCAATCAGTGGCCTTGTTACATTACATTACTGATCTCGCTGGGTAGCACGTTCTGCGCGGTGGATTTTAGCAGCCAATCAAAAATACGACTCACCGCTCATAACATACCTCACCCCCCCCCCCCTAAAATTTTCTCCTCGAATTTAGATGATTCACGAGAATGACCCTAGACATGATCAAATCCGCGGAATTCCGCGGATCCGCGGAGGATTCTCATCCCTGAACACATCATCTCCAAGCACGAAACAACCTATATCTGGTCAGGAGTGAGAATGAGTGTATGTTCATTACAAATCTGCACTAAGGGAGGGCATACACCACAAATGGCCTGAAATTTTAAGATCTGAAGAGTGACCAGTTTGACACAGTGGAGATGATCCAATGTACATTAAAAACAGGGTCTCAACCAATGTGACAGAAAAAAACTTCCACGGAGCATTCCAAGTAATGGGAGTAAAGCAGGGGTGTCTAAACTTTTTCACTGAGAGTCATGTATAGCAGCTCATTCCAGCCTCACCAACAGTGATCGGATCTCCTGTCCAATGAGCACAACATGAATGCAGACCCACTTGAACATCATTATCAGCATCACGGCAAATGCCTACGAGGAGCAGGGATTCAAGTGAAACTTGGAGAGTCAGACTTAAAGGGCCTATATCATGCTATTTTAAGCCTTTCAGAGTAAACTATATGCATGTATGTGATAGTATATTACCAACACCAACCTTTCACACCAACATGCAGGGGATGGTGCAGTACGACGGCAACGTCTCAGAGCCATTCAATATACAGTACACAGTGGAGTGAAACAGGGCTGTGTACTTGCGCCAACCCTCTTTGGGATTTTCTTTGCTATGCTCCTGAGGCATGCCTTCAGCACAGCAACAAAGGGAATCTATCTGCATACAAGATCTGACGACAGGCTTTTCAACCTCGCCCGCCTGAAAGCCAGAACCAAAGTACGTGAGGCTCTAATCAGAGATATGCTATTCGCAGACGACGCTGCAGTCGCGACCCACACACAGCAGAAGCTTCAGACCCTGATGGACCGCTTCTCCCAGGCATGTATGGACTTCGGGCTTACCATCAGACTGAAGAAGACTAACGTCTTGGCACAAGGCACGGAAGCACCACCAGCCATCACCATCGACGACTACGAGCTGGAGGTCGTGAATCAGTTCACGTACCTGGGGTCCACGATCAGCAGCAACCTCTCCCTTGATACAGAGATCAAGAAGAGGATTGGAAAATCAACCTCCACACTCGCTCGCCTCACCACACAAGTGTGGGAGAATCCCAGAATCTGTCAAGACGAAGATGTCAGTGTACAACGCCTGCGTCATCAGCACACTGCTCTATGGGAGTGAGACGTGGACAACATACGCCCGGCAGGAAAAGAGACTGAATTCCTTCCTCTTGCGCTGCATTCGCCGCATCTTGGACATATCCTGGCAGGACAAAGTGTCCAACACAGAAGTCCTGTCCCGCGCCGGCCTTCCCTCCATTTTCACTCTACTCAGGCAGCGCAGGTTCCGCTGGCTAGGCCATGTTTACCATATAGAGGATGGCAGAATCCCCAAAGACGTCCTCTACGGAGAACTGGCGACTGGCAGGAGAGACGCTAGCCGCCCACAGCTGCGCTTCAGAGACGTCTGCAAGAGAGATGAAGGCCCTGGAGATCAACACAGAGCGCTGGGAGGACCTCGCAATGGACCGCTCCAAATGGAGAGGCACCCTGACCAGACAGCTCAAGGCGGGTGAAGAGAGACTGACTGCTGCAGCAGATGAAAAAAGGACCCGCAGGAAGAACTGCCACAGACCCAGCAGCACGGAGACCATCTACAAGTGCGACCTGTGTGACAGGGACTGCCATTCGCGCATCGGCCTGTTCAGCCACAGGCGGTGCTGTTCCAGCAGAGCAGACATCTAGGATTCTCTTCCATGGTCATCATAGACCGACGGAGGCCGATATACATCGATATCGATTACCTTTGGTACACTGGAGAATGAATTTCTTATGAAATATGAGTTATTTTCGCAAGCCCGGAAGTAAGATGCCTCGATCTCTGAGGCTCTGCCTCTCCTTCTTGTGGCTGCCGCCCATTTCATGACGTAACCCCTAAGCCGGCTGCTGCAGCATGTCGCTGGGTTCCGCCCACGAAAACAACATCTACAGTAAACTTTAGAAAAGATGGATGAGCATGTTGAACTCTTTAGCCTCCTGTTATTATTTTAGCCTATAATATTATTCTTATGCAGTGTATGGTTAATCACGTTTAATATTATGATTTTAGCCTCTGCATTCTGGTCAATTTTGACCATTTCTGACGAGTAGGCTCTTCTTTAGGAAGGCTGAACAAACTCCTAAGTCTCTCACAGCCAAAGACACATTTACGCCACTTAGAAGACATTGTCTTACGTTAAAAAGCAAACAGTTGTTGTCACTGAGCAGATTAGGTGCGAGAGGAACTACTTCTTCACAGCGTCAATGCTAAAGTGAAAAAGTTTTGCCGATCACCGCTCCGTTAGCTGCGCGGAGAAAGTGGGTGTGTGCGTTAGCCTGGGGGCGGTGCTAGCAGCACAGGCACTTCCTGAAGTGGGCGGCTCACCCACGTTCATACGTATGAATGTGGGGACCCAGTCATTATCAGGGACAGGGCGGAGCAGCAGCTCAGAGAGCAGGGTTGAGGAGGAATACCCAGAGATGTGTGAATGGAGCAAAATACCACTTTGGGGGTGTTTTTGGTGAGGAATTAACATTATAACATGCTTAAAAGCTTAAAAAAGTCGATTTTGCATGATATAGGCCCTTTAAGGTGGATTGACGCTCCACCTCTGCTTTGCACATCTACTTGAGTGCAAGGCTTGTGTGACGTAAATTTCATCATTCCCAGATGTGGGGTCCCTCCGCGGCTGAGCGCGTGCAGCCCAAATTTTGTGACCGCGTTATCTATGCGGACTGACTACACAATACGCAAGATCCAACCTCCCGTTCAAAATAATGCTGTGCCGGGTAGATGCAAAAAAACAAAGCATACATACAGTCGCGTGCGTGCCGGCCTTATCCAAAGCATCGGCACACCAGAGCAGAAAGAAGAATAAACCCACTTTAACGAATGACATGTCATCTCATCAGCTCCACTGGGCTTTGGAGGAGTAGCAATTTTTCTAATAGTCACATGTGTCCAGATCTCCTGACTTTTGACCTTGACCACAACTTGGATGCGGACTCACCTGAAATTCATTGTGAGCAAGTCTGGTGAGCATTGAGGCAATTACCTAGGAGGAGCAGCGATTTTTCTGAAATCACATAAGCGTTCAGACCTCCTGACCTTTGACCTTGGGTACAACCTGGATGCACACTGATGGAAAACTTTCATATTTGTAATTTGCTTTGTGTCAGAGTCTGTGTGAAAGTGCTAAAGACGCTGATGCAGCTGTACGTGTTATCGCTTTGTTTTAGTACGCATGTATTATACTGGTGTGACTGGTGCTGAGGAAGTCTGACTGTTGCTGAGAAAGAGATAATCTGTACACCGAGTTTTGACCAGATGTACTGAACCAATCATAAACATTTTCTCCTCCATCTCTTGGATAACGGAGAGATTAAAAGACTGAGCGATGTGTGTCTGAATCAGAATGATGCACAAATAGGCTCTGACACTGTTACTGTATTGTTCTCCACTGGCCAGTGTAATTAAATTTGCTGAAACTTTGATCCTGCCGGATTCTTTGACTGAAGGTCGGAAAGAATTTTTCCTACATACTTGGCATACCGAACAGGGACTCCAGATATCCCTCTCCTCCTGGTGCCGGCGTTTTTGGACTGAGACAGCTAGTGCACAGCTGCAGAGAAGACCTCCCCCACTGACTCCAAAGGGTTGGCTTTGCGGAAGTGAGGCAAGGTCCGGAGACGCTGGGAGCACACCAGAGGGTGACTGAGCTGAACTGAAGGCAGACTGAAATGAGTAAATTTAATTATTAATTACTAATGATTTAAAAAACGTTTCGCCCCGGTTTGCGTCCGTGGTCAGTCTGAAAATATGCATTAAGAGTTAAGAATTAAGAGTTAAGCATTAAAATACCGTAGGTCCAAGTCCGTTTGGTAAAGCTCAACGGTACCCCGGTTCGAGTCTGTCAGTGACATGCATTTCTACTGAGTAAACGGGTAAACAGAGCGCAGAGGGATATCGCAGAAAGATACCCCGGAAAAATACAGTGGCAGGATACTGCGGCTGTTAACGGCCGAGAGGAAAAATAGAGAAAATAAAGGTTATAGCAAGAAATAACCTTAAAATAAAGAGAAATAGCTCTAATATAATAAGGATTAACCTTAACGTGATAGCAACAACCGAAATACCTTAAGGTGTAATTCAAAATAAGTTCAAAATAAAATAAAATAACCTCTAACTATAATAAAATAAAATGAATACATTAAATAAATAACTGTAGTTTGTTTGTTGGATTGTTTGCATGTATATGTGTGTGCATATGTGTGCTTTAACAAAAAAGGTCTTTACAGTTTACTTTGATGGGGAATTGTCAGAGAATGTTAATGAGATTTTTGTGCTGTCATGTGATGGCAAATTTATGCATAGGAAAGACAGGAACAGTACACAGTTTTTAGCAAAGTGGAGGAAAAGGTTCAGGTTTTCAGGCAAGTTAAAACTGACTGACTGCCAGGACCTTGTTGATAACATAAAACAAGACAGCAGATGGCAGCAGACAAAAGCAAGAGAAATATGGCCTGGTGGAAGAGCAGAAATGGCTTGAGACAGAGAGAAAACGACAGGCTGATTTAGATCTTGTGATGGTAAAAAACAAAATTCAGGACTCTCAGCCTTCTGACAATGGTAAGAAAAGAGATTTGTCTAACCTGTGTCCTGTCTCCTCCTCTCTCCATGGGGACGAGTGTGACGATGCGGTGCTGGGTCACGCTCCTCCCCCATCCCTTCCCCCTACCTGCCCACACTCGCTGCTTCTCCTCAGCTATACCTTGACCTCACCAAGATGGCGATGGCAGTCGCACTCTCGACCGAAGAGCCTCAGGGTTTCCTCTGGAAACATTTCTCTGTGGCGGCCCACCTCGCCAGAAATTGTACTGCCACGCCAAGCCGATATGGTTTTATTAATAAAAATATATAAAGCAATGACTTTCCGCAAGCGTGCACACGAACAACGCGTGTGGCCGTCATCCGCGCAGAGTTTAGAAGCACCCCACTCACACAAGTTTTCCAGTCAGCAAACAGTGTCTCGCTAAGCATGACTGTCTGACAGAAACATGAGTTTATTAAAGTACTTTAAACATGGAAAAAAAAAAAAAAAAGGTATGTAAGCACTGGCGTTTATCATGGTTTTAACCCACTGGAAATGGGAGCCATAATGGAAGAGTCGCTTAGCTAGAGATGTGGTTAGAATTCAAATGCAGCCGGCTTCATATGAAGGGAAAGGCAGGGGGACTGATGAATTGCTGAGCATATATTTCACCAGCCACTACAATATTAAGTTATGAGACTGGCAATTACTCTCTTTTCTCACACGAGCAGGCATGCCGTTTTTATTCTCCAGCAGCAGTGACAAAGCAACAGCTGAAAATGCTAGCTCTAAACTGAGGTCCTTCAGCAGCTGCCTAGAGAGGTGCCTGTTGAGAAAGCCT
Organism: Pholidichthys leucotaenia; assembly: GCA_020510985.1. NCBI lineage: Eukaryota > Metazoa > Chordata > Actinopteri > Cichliformes > Pholidichthyidae > Pholidichthys > Pholidichthys leucotaenia. Next base: position 63,897,931 of record CM035845.1, on the reverse strand, counting down.
GAGCGCACAACTATAACGGCCGTTGCTAAACGACCGGAAGCCTGCCATTTATATCTGCGCAAATGAAAAACCCACGTGCAGGAGTGGTTTCGTGCGTTGCATTGAACAAAACCCCAAAACGTGTTAAAGGGAATGAATGAAGTGTGGATGTGTATGTGTGTGAAACACCCGAGCTGCCGAGTGCCCAAGCTGTCAGGAAGGACCCAAAGGGCTCCTTGACGTGCCTGATGGAAAATAAATAAATATGAATCAGAATCAGAATCAGGTTTATTGCCATTGTTCATGTAGTACACAAACTAGGAATTTGTCTCGGTGCAATGCTGCAACATTAAACATGATAAGATAAGAGAAATAAACTATACATGTAATAAAGTGTAGGATAAGATTAAGTGATACTGGTCAACAGTTAAAATATATATTAGCCAGCAGCAGATACTGTGGAGAACTATATAGTGCAGTCGGTAATGCAGGAAGAAAACAGTGATGATTGACATGAGTCTGGTTGAGCTGCTGCACATGGTGCACGAGAGTCACTTAGTGTTCAGCAGTCTAATGGCAGAGGGGAAGAAGCTGTTCATGTGACGGGAGGTTTTAGTCTGGATGGACCGAAGTCTTCTACCAGAGGGGAGGGGGGCAAACAGTACGTGACCAGGGTGTGAGGGATCGGCTATGATCCGGCCAGCACGCCTCCGGGTCCTGGAGATGTACAGATCCTGGAGAGATGGGAGCTTGCAGCCGATCACCTTCTCAGCAGTGCGCACGACGCGCTGCAGCCTTAGTCTGTCCCTGGCAGTGGCTCCTGCGTACCACACGGTTATGGAGGTGGTGAGGATGGACTCGATGATGGCTGTGTAGAACTGCACTAACATCTTGGTGGGTAGCTTGAGCTTCCTCAGCTGCCGCAGGAAGAACATCCTCTGCTGGGCTTTTTTGATGAGTGAGCTGATGGTCAGCTCCCATTTGAGGTCCCTGGTGATGGTAGTGCCTAGGAAGCGGAAGGAATCAGCAGTGGTGATGGGAGAGCCTGAGAGGGTGAGGGGGGGCAGAGGAGTAGTGACTTTCCTGAAGTCTACAATCATCTCCACTGTCTTCAGAGCGTTCAGCTGCAGGTTGTTATTGCTGCACCAGGACGCCAGCTGGGCCACCTCTCTCCTGTAGGCGGACTCGTCGCCGTTGGAGATGAGCCCGATGAGGGTGGTGTCGTCCGCAAACTTGATCAACTTGACAGACTGGTGGCTGGAGGTGCAGGAGTTGGTGTAAAGGGAGAAGAGTAGGGGGGAAAGTACACAGCCCTGGGGTGATCCGGTGCTGATGCTAGTATAGTCTGAGACAGTCTTTCCCAGCCGCACATGCTGCCTCCGGTCCGTCAGGAAGTCGATGATCCACCTGCAGAGGGAGTCAGGCACGTTGAGCAGGGACAGCTTGTCCCGGAGCAGAGCGGGGCGGATGGTGTTGAATGCGGAGCTGAAGTCCACAAACAGGATCCTGGCGTAGGTTCCCGGGGAGTCCAGGTGCTGCAGGATGGAGTGGAGGGCCAGGTTGACTGCATCGTCTACAGACCTGTTGGCTCGATAGGCAAACTGCAGCGGGTCCAGGAGAGGGGTGGTGATGGACTTGAGGTGGGACAGGACCAGGCGCTCAAAGGACTTCATGACTACAGAGGTGAGCGCTACAGGTCTGTAGTCATTAAGTCCAGTGATCCGTGGCTTCTTGGGGACAGGGATGATATGTGCATTTTTTTTTTTAAATTTTTAATCAAATAGCCAAATTAGGAGGTATTTACTTGTATTATTAGCATATCTGTAATTTGTGTGTATTTTCTACTATTGAATAAAAAAAAATTATCGAATTGTAGGTGCTTCCCGGCCAGATATTGTGATACTAGGAGACCGGCTCCCGGCTGCGTAGTCACTTCACAACTATAACTGCCTAAACAGATCATTCTGTACATGAACACATATTGTGGTGAATTATGTCTTTAGAGTCCACTACAGTTACAGTGGAGGGTGACAATATGTATGGGTACATATTCATACTATGTAGGATAACTAAGTAGACGGTTATGCTGTTTATTCCATCTTGCTACAATGCGCCGCACTTTGTATATATATTTATGTGTACGTATGTATATCCACTGCTCTTGTTTATATTTTTCGTATCTTCTTAATTATTGCTCTGAGTGTTGCTATCCCTGAGTTGTTGCAATCCTGGAATTTCCCCATTGTGGGACTAATAAAGGCTTATCTTAGTTCCCTATTATGTACCGGGCAGGTTAAGATGACCGAAATTCACCAAGTCAGTGACTTTAATCCGTCAGCAGCCTTCAGACAAACTAAACGTGTCAACATTTGATTTCAAAATAAGGGAGGTTTTTCCTGCTGTCTGGGTGGTGAAGAGATTTCTAAAATAAAAAAAAAAAATAAAAAAAATAACTATAAATATAAAGAAATATTATAACAGAAATAACGGCATCCTTGGTCATTTAAGTTAATTTATTTCATTAAATACAATTTTATTAATATTTTTTCTTTGTAATCAGTTAAATTATTGTTCTGTTCTGACTGCAAAATTATGGTCAAAAATGTAAATTGTTATAAGGAAAAAGTAAAAAAAAATTACCACAGTCTGTTTCATAATTGGCATCAAACTGGGGATTCTAAATTGTCCTTAGGTATGACTGTGAGAGTGAATGTTGTCTGTCTGTCTGTGTTGGCCCTGCGATGGACTGGCGATCTGTCCAGGGTGTACCCTGCCTCTCGCCCAAAGATGCTGGGATAGGCTCCAGCCCCCCCGTGACCCGAAAAGGATTAAGCGGAAGAAGATGGATGGATGGATGTTTCAAATTTATCTTAAAAAAAAAAAAATCCAGTAATTTCATTTTAAAAAACAAACAAAAATTAGTCATATAATAATCCACAAATTTATAATAAAGTTTCAAATGTACAAGAAAAGTCAATTTTACAAGAGGAAATTACAAATTTGAGGAACATGGTTTCAACTTTAGATTTACAGAGAAAAGTAGAAAACTATAAGAAAATTGTTATAAATTTTTGAGAAAAACCTCAAACCTTCAAGACTAAAGTCATTACTCAAGTTTTTAAGTGGGTGCTCTTTGTACCCTTAGCTCAATTAGAAATTTTTGGTTGCCTACTTTTAATTATTAATTTCAAAGCACTGCTTTTACATGAGTAAAATTTCTGATTACTATACCCACCTGATCATATAATTTAAGTATGCTTGAGTACATTACTATTATGAATGTTTCTTTCCCTTCCCTACTCTCTCAATGGAAAAAAGAAACACTAGAATAAAAATACAAAACAATACACATATTTTTGTCATTTATGTAAACCATGACAAAAACTTCCTGCAGGACAAAACATGGCACTTGATATTTTCTGACCTGTTTGTATACCACCATAGACAGAGAGAGAACCTGAATTAGAGCTCAGAGGGGGCAAGATGAGACGGAAGAGAGGAGCCAAGGAGAGGAAAGTGTTCAGGCAGAGGAAGGAGAGAAGGACAATGCCACTAAAAAGTCAAAACACATGATGTCTGGGTGGGACCCCAACTGGCCCAATATTCAAGCCTCGGTTGTACAATACTTCAAATGGTAAGCTCCATATGCAACGTTACGGTGTAAATTTTTAAAAAGAAATAAATAGTATAAAATTAACATTTCCGGGGGGGGGGGGGGGGTATGTTGCCACCGCGCCAAGGTCTTTAAGCCAGAGGAAACACTGAGCCGCCTCCTCCTCTACCCGCTGACTCAGGCCCAAAATGAAGTGGAACAAGGACTGGAATACCACGAAGCAGCCACACAAAGGAGCTGAAGAGTTAAATAAATATGGCAACACTGCTCAGCCACACTCACGTTCTGTTCCATTAGGAGATGATGGTGTGCATGCAATAACTGAACAATTTCCCATGATTGAACTCTCAAATCCAACTTATATCGGGCCTCCGGACGACAATGAGGAGGACCCAGGTGGCCAGCAGTTTCAACCCACAGTTTTAGTTTATAGACCATGGCTGGATGCTAATTTCTCTGAGGCTGTTAGAGAAATTCTGCATCCAAAAGATAAGCCCACAGAGTTTTTTGATGGGATGGCAAATCTCCTTGACAGCTTCAAATTAAATGGCCATGAGACTGAACGTGCCTACAGAAAGCTGCTTAAGGTCGACTGGTGTGCTGCGTCAGGTGATTGGAATGCAAGAGATAACACAGGTAACATTTTGCCTCCAAAAAATGCAGTGTTACAACAATGTGTGAGAGAGTTAAATGACCACATTGGGAATAAATGGCGAGTGAAGCCTGATTGGACAAGAATTCAAAATACAACTCAAGATAGAGGTGAAGGTGTGGAAGCTTACAGGACAAAAATTTTTGATAGCCATTCCAGTTTAACTAGGCCTGGTAATGACTCAGGTGTAAAACCTTATTGGCAGCATTTGAAAAGTATTTTCTTGCAAAACATGCACCCACATCTGGCTCAATACATCCGCAAACATCTGGTTACATAACGCACTTGTGCATTTGGTGATGTGCTAACGTATGCCAAGCATGCAAAAAGGTTAGAACAGGAAAGGAAGGACAAGGAAGAAAAAAAATTAAAGAGATGGCCAACCCCTGTTTATGTGATTGCCGACATCCCCCACCTCTGTCTTTTACCAGGGTGCAACACGCGGAGGAGGAGAACAAGGGCAGAGGAGGGGGCGTGGTCGCGGAGCCGCATACCAGCAGCCAGGGGCGCATGACGTTTGCCACCAATGTGGACAACGAGAGCACTGGCAAAGGCACTACCCCGAATGCCTGCCACAGTGGGGAAGGGAGGGGAGGACCCCACATCCCACCGCCGCCGCCCACACAGGGGTACAACATGTGACTAACCAACCTGAAGCTAAGTAAAACAAATGACACAGCAGACATTTTTCATTTGCCCAATTTTGACTTGATGTTGACAATGCAGTGTTTACCTGAGTTGATATTGGCGGTTCAAGGCATCCCAATAAAGTTTCTCTGCGACACAGGAGCGGGCAGATCAGTAATTGCAGGGACAGATATTAGGGGTTTCATAAAATGAGACCAAACAGTAACTGTCAAACCCGCAAACCGCAAGCTAAAAACAGAGCACCTCTCCAAAACTGTTAAGGTAAAAGATCCTGTCACAGGTGACATTGGAGAAGGTTCTTTCTAGGGCTGCCACGGTAGAGGAATTTCCCCTGCGGTTACAGTGGACAGCTCAATATCGCGGTATGGGGTATAACTGCAAATATTTTTAGGACCCTGTGGATTCGTAATTTAAACAGGGTTTATAACTTAGGTGGCAAATGAGGGAAACTTAAGTCTCGCTGCAGCTCCCTCTCAACTTTATGCACGTGTTGTACAACTGTGCGGGGCTCCGCTCTTGATGCAGGCATGAACTGCTGATTCTGTTTAAAATTTTAAAAAAAACAAAAAAAACGATCATTTTCATAAAGCAGTGGCAGTAACTAAAGGTGCGTTCACACCAAACACGAACGGACAAATTTTTCACGCAGCACGATTACATAAGAACTCAATGTAAACATGCGAACATACATGACTTCCCCTTCTGAGTGAGATGCATACAGGCAAAGTTGCCTTTATAACTTCTGCAGCTGTGCTGAACCTGCTGTGGAAATTCCCAAAATAATGTCATGCTTCGGTTTACATTATCCGACCGGGGGCTCACCTCAAAATGTTGTCTCAAGTCTCCGAAACTTCATGGAAAATGAGCTTTCGCTGCTAGCTTGCTACAACATCCGTAGGTCATAAGTCCGTAGTTATTTAACATGGGTAAATAACTCCAAAAGTCGATTCAGCTGAAGAGTTCCCAGTCCTCCTGTCTCCCAGTGAGTGAGTTTCATTTTCTAATTTACTCTGCAATGGTGATAATTTTACTCCGTCTGCTAGCTAGCTAGCTAGCTGCTAGCATAGCTAGAAAAATCTTTCAAACAAGCTGCTCTCGCAGCTCATACACAGTCAGGAGCATACACACTCCACTCAGAAGGAAATAACACGCTTTGTGCTCTTTCGGTCCTCACTGTTACGGTTGTATTTAACAAGGAGTCCAAACGCTTTCACCACTAACTGCCTGCTTTAGCAATTTATTTAATAATCAATAGGGCCACATAAGTGAACAACGACATATAGCCACACATACACAAAAAAAGTGAACACCGCGATTGCTGCAGTTGGTCATTTTCCTCAGCGGTAGGCGTGTCCATACCCCGGTATTACATAATTGCAGTTATCGCAACAGCCCCAATTCTTGTTCTTCATCCTATTTGTGTAGCACTTTGAGATGTAAGGAAATAACACGCTTTGTGCTCTTTCAGTGCTCACTGTTACAGCTGTATTTAACAAGTCCAAACACTTTCACCACTAACTGCCTGCCTTAGCAATTTATTTAATCATCAATAGGGGCACATAAGTGGACAACAAGATATAGCCACACGCAAAAAAAAATGAATACCGCGGTTGCTGTGGTTGGTCGTTTTCCTCAGCGGTAGGCGTGTCCATACCGCAGCATTACATAATTGCAGTTATCGCAACAGCCCCAATTCTTTCATATTATCACAAGTATAACCCATCAACCTTCTGGGACCGGATTTGCTCACAGCCCTCAATATTGCCATAATCCCAATGGATGATGGTATGACAGCATCACATTTTCCACATGTGGAAGGAATAAATGTATTGCAGGATTTCAATGTGCCCAGGTACTGCTACCCACTGCGTTTGGTTTTGGCCAGATCACACTCAGTGACATCAGACCTGCACACAAAAGCTAAGCAATATTTCGAGCCCAAAACCTCTATTGCACATTGGGCCACAGATCAATACCACGGCAGCATGTACGACAGACATTTGAGTGGCTCAGACCCAAATTATGAAAAAACATTCCTTGCAAATCCAACCTCCAGACTGGTCATTAAAAATCTGTATTGGTCACCAAGGGAATATGTGGGAGCATCTGTTGTGTTGTCTGATGAGGATAGCAGGCATTTTAAACACTGGGAGGCTTCCCACATCTCATTGGTCAAACTCAAACACATGGACTGGAAGAATGTAAGTCGGTTTGTGACCACAGCAGAGGAATGTGCTCAGTCATGGAAGCAAACTGACAGCCCAAAGGTTCACTATTCCTCAAAATTTGATACCTACTCACTGCCTTTAAACTGGGTGACCACAGTGCCAAAGAAGGCCACATTAGCCTGTTTTCCACTAGCCCAGCACACCTCGGTACGGCTCGATTCACTTCAGTACGGCTCGGAATGCTTCTGTCTCCATTAGCACAGTGTTGTGGGGCAGCAGCAGATTCTCAGCGAGGCGGGGCCACACTCCCGTGATGTTATGCACCGGACTGAGTCCTTATTTACACAAGACAAAAAATGGAGGATCCAAGGATTATTGCCTTGCTCGCTCTGTGGTTTTATCTCACAATTAATTTTATCTCATAATTAAGCTGCAACCACACAACTCACTTTTGTTTTGAATTAACTGCCAAATAACCTAGAAATAATGAGCTGAAACTTGTTTTTATTCGTATTAAATAATGAGACGGTGGCACACTGTCCAACACCACATCCTAGGGCATTTTGGATGTACTGAATTAAAAAAATTCATGTTTTTCACCTTCAGGTCAACGTTTGGAACAACAGTATTATTATTTTCCGTTTAGATGATGCTACACTCCTTCTAAAGTATTGTAAATCTCTGAATTTGGAATGCCGATAGAACATTCAATTTACATATACTTGTACCTTTGACTTGGTGCTAATTTTTTATGATATTTCAATAAAAAGAACAGAAAGCTTACAAAAAGATTTCTTTTTTGGTCTAGTTAAAAATTACATTACCTTTACAATGGTTGACCCTCAGCATCATTTTGATCAGACTAGGCAATGGAATTTCTATGTAATTATACTGTTTTATAATTCAGTGTTATAACAGACAAACCACACTTTCCAAAACAATTCCATTTTATTATATACAAAATATTAAAATAAAAAAAAACTTTGCAACACAACATGAAGGTTAATCGACATTTTATACACGCCGACCACTGAGTGCTGAGGCTCGGTAGAATGAAGCCGTCTCTGCCAGCTGTAGGTCAGGAAGGCTCGGTTGAATAATCCGTGCGGGCTGTCGCGGCGGACGCGTGGGATGATTCTACAAGGAAAATGCACACAATAAAATACAGCACGAAGTGCAATATATACAGAAAAGACAATAGTTTTTAACAAGAATACAAAAGCTTATTTCAGCGTATTGTTCACATGAATAATTACAATAAAAGCTTTAGTCCGCAGTGTGCTGCAATAAAGCAGCAATCCATCCACAAATGAACAGCTTTTTTATTGCATAAATAAACTGAGCGTCTTACCGAATATATTTGCGAAAAAACGCACAATAAAAAAAAATTAAAACTCACTGTTAAAGGACTCCGATGTCGAGACCTCCCGGTATATTTTTTCATTCCGGGCGGCTCCGTCTAACTCGCGCTGAATACGTTCGTCTGACAGTGCAGTGTGCAGACACTGCAGCTCCTTACTGGTCCATGGAACACCCTTATTACGCGAAGCCATTTTTGATAGAGAATAAATGAAAATAGCACAGCAATACACTGAAAAGGAACCGCCAACAGTGGTTGCGTGCTGAGTAAAGGCAGTCGTGAAGATTTTTTTTTTTTTTTTTTTTTTTTTTTCTTTCAAAAACTTTATTGAGAAGGTCGTGAAGATTTGGTAGATGAGGAGGAGGAGAGGGGCGGTTACAACCTGACCAATCAGCGCCGGTTACGACCTGACCAATCAGCGGCGACCAGTCTGTTAACGTCACAACACGGCACAGCTCAGCACTGCTGTACCCTGCCCTGGAGCGGGGCTGAGAATCGCGGCTGTTAAACCGTGTTGGGGCTTGTGGAAAAGCGTACAAAGCGTGCTGAGCCGTCCCGTGTCGCGCTAAAGCGTGCTAGTGGAAAAGGCCCTATTGATGTTTCCAGCTCACCCATGTGATCACTTTTTACATTAAACACAAGAAGAGGAACATGCACTCTCACAAATTCCAAATTCACTGTGGTCAACAGGGAAGGCAGATGTAGGGTTAATAAAAAATGCAGAGTTGGTCAAAATAAATGCAAAATCACACTACAGACCATAAAAAAGACAGCATCCTCTACGTCCTGAGGCCCAAGAGGGCATTAAACCAGTGATAGAGGAACTGAAAGCAGCAGGTGTCATTGCACCATGCCCAAATTCTCCATGTAACACACCTTTGTTTCCTGTAAAGAAAGCTCCTCCACCTTCCGGCTGGAGGATGGTACAGGACCTTCAAGAGGTAAACAAAGCAGTCATCCCAAGAGCCGTTTCTGTCTCTGACCCACACACATTGTTGAATGACCTACAACCACACATAGAGGTTTTCACAGTGATAGACATCAGCAATGCTTTTTTCAGCATCCCAATACATCCAGATCATCAGTTTTGGTTTGCATTCACGTTTGAAAACAAAAGGTACACATTCACCAGATTACCACAAGGTTACTGTAAATCACCAACCATTTTTTTCACAGGCAATGTCAGCAAATTTGGCACAGTTTATTTCTCCTAATGGGAGCCAGTTGCTCCTTTACATTGACAACATCTTGCTGGCATCACCTGATGAAGAAACACGCAAACAAGACACCATTGCCTTACTGCGATTTCTAGCAGAACAAGGTCACAAAGTCAACAAGGAAAAATTACAGTTGTGGAAAAAAAGAGGTCAAATATTTAGGCCACATTTTGTCAGCAGCAGGCAGACATGTTGATCCAGCTCGAAAACAAGCTATTTTGTCAGCACCAAAACCCACCACAAAAAGAGACATGATGTCATTTCTGGGTACTTGCTGCTCTTGGATTGCAAATTATTCATTTGAAGTACAACCCTTATCTGATCTCATTCACAAAACACCCATGGCTCAGGTGGACAAAATTGAGTGGACACCTGAGGCAGAAGAGGCATTTGTTAAAATGAAAAAACTTTTGGTCAGCACAGACGTCCTGGCACTCCCCAATTACAAAAACCCATTTGTGCAAATAGTTGATTGTAGAGAGGGGCACATGACATCAGTCCTTCTTCAGCCAAGTGGCACAAAAAATGTGTCTGGTAGCATATTATTCCACATGGCTTGACCCAGTGGCCAGGGCAATGCCGCCATGTGTGCAGGCTGTCATAGCTGCCTCTATGGCAGTGCAGGCCTCAGCAGGGCTCGTTCTTTTTCCATCCTTTGACCCTAAAGGTCACACATGCAGTATCAGTTATCTTGTCACAAAGTAAAATATCAGTCCTCTCACCATCAAGACACCTTGCACGCATGACTGTTATTATCACAGCCTCATCTAACCACTGAACATTGCACGGTTACAAATCCAGCAAGTTTTTTGCCAATGTCAACACAAGGCAAACCTCATGACTGTTTGGCAGAAATCGAGAGTGAAACATTGCCACACCCCGATTTGCAGGACACACCTTTGGAGGACTCTGATCTCACATTGTTTGTTGACGGCTCCTCCAAACATGACTGTACTGGTTTAAACTTTTCCAGTTTCGCAATGGTCACCCATGACACCGCTTTACAGGCACAAAAATTGCCACATTATTCTGCATAAGCAGCTGAATTAGTTGCTCTAACTGAGACTTGTAAATTAGGCCAGGGAAAAGCACTCCCAGTATATACCGACAGCCAATATGTTTTTTCTACCATTCATCATTTTGCACAACAATGGAAAAAAAGAGGCATGATCCCAACAGGAAAGCCAATCCAACACAAGGATTTCATCTTACAACTGTTATACAGTGTAAAACTTCCCTTTAAATTGGCCATATGCAAATGTGTCACACACCAATGGCAAAGATCCAATCTCTAAGAGCCACCACTTTGCAGACAACACCACAAAAACAGCTGCACAAGGTTGCACAAGAAATCACACCACAGCACCTATTCTTTTAACAATGACAGAACAGCTATCACATGACATGCTCACTAATGCCCAGGAAACACCACCACAAGCTGAAATTTACCACTGGATACAAAAGGGGGCAATCTTTGACAGCACCTCCAACCTTTATAAATGCAGCAACAATAAACCCATTTTACCCCGCAAACCATTTCAGCAGGCCTCTACTCTGCTCCATGGGGTTTCCCATGTATCAGCAGGGGGTATGATCTCTATGCTGAACAGATCCTTCACTGCTTATGGATTCAGCCAATTTGCTACTCAGTTTTGTAAAAAATGCCTAATCTGTGCAGAACACAATGCTCAAGGGAACTCCATCATCATCATCATAGCAGTCTTGTCGGGGGCGACAATGACTGTTTCATTTAGGTCTGATCAGATTCCTCCACGCAGCTCTGTCCTTTGCCTTCCACTGCCCCGAACTCCTGACCTTGTTAACCCAGGCGACGTCCAAGCTGGTATAAGTTGCGTTCTGACTGACCATTTCATCAAACTGCTTACAGAGTATTTGAGTACCGCTAGCTTTTGCTGGACTAGCTTCACATTCTTGGCAGATAGAGGTATTATCAGTGGCAAGGACAGGCCAAGACAAACTGACTCCAGTATATGTTGCAGTGACTGACCAGATGATAGGTTTGTTTATCTCTGCTCTTTGTGTAGTGCATGTCACAATGCACCGACTGGCAAAAGTCCACCACAGACCTTGCGACAGATGTGCTTATCTGCCAGGATGTCCAGTCTCACACCGTGTAACTGGGAGTGGTCAACTACAGACCTGTGACAGATATTGTTTTTAGTTCTGCCAGGATGCCCTGTTTCACCCTCCACGCCCTCGGAAGGGCAGGGTTGCTGGTTGAGTCGCCGACGGCCCAACCCATGAGATGGGTAGTACAGGTTTTCATGGTTATCCAGTAGCAAGCAAACCAATGCCTGACCTGACAATTTCAAGGGAACTAAAGGCCTGAAAAAGGCACCTTCCCTGCATCAACTTATCCATTTCAAAACATCTGCATGGACTTCATTGAGTTAGATACATGTGAAGGCAAACAATATTGTTTGGTTGTGACATGTTTACCAAATGGACAGATGTCTTCCCTTGCACTCATCTAAACGCTGCTACAGTGGCAAAAAAAAAAAAAACTGTTAGCTGAAATTGTGTCCAGATTCGGAATACCTGAGAAGATTTACTCAAGACAATGGAACACATTTTGTAAATCAGGTTATATCACACTTAGGCACAGCACTTAACGTTAACTTGAAAAGCCACTCAGCTTACCATCTACAATATGCAGGATTGGTGGAACGCGCAAATAGGACCATTAAAGAAAGGCTTAGAAGAACAATGGCAGAAACAGGACAAAACTGGATATATTGTCTACCCCTAGTCCTTTTTTACATGAGGGTAATGCTCTCGAAAGGGGGGCTGTCTCCTTTTGAGATAATGTATACTTACTCCCACCATTAAGGCCATTCAATTCAGGGGATGAGGAAGGATGTTTAGGTGATTATATGCAAAGAATGTTGACTGACAGAGATGTTGTACATGCTACTCTTCCCAGGAAGGAACACGGGGATGCGCCCATCATAGCCAAACCAGGGGATCTGGTCCTCATCAAAGCCATCAAAAAGAAAAACTGGGCCGACGCGCCTTGGCAAGGCCCACACAAGGTCATTCTGGTGACACCAACAGCCATGAAAGTCGAAGGACGTGATTCTTGAGTGCATTTAACACACTGCAAGCTTTACCCCACTCAGAACCCTCAGCAAGAGACTGTTTAACTGTTTCTCTATACAAGTGTTCAGCTGATGGTACGCCCAGTAATGGCTTGTATAGTGAAACAACTGTGGTTTATCATGGAGAGACAAAATGCAAGAGAGACAAGGTTGGCAGCAGAAAGATGTGAATGGTACACCTGTTTTTTCCATCATCATCATCATCATCCTTGTGGTAGCACTTTTGATTTGGTTACTTTTAGGGACACCATTACCTATTTATCGCAGGGCTAGGTATGTTACTTACATGCATTACAAATGGCTAGAAGGACCAGGCTACGATGACCATGTTTATGCTAGTAATGTGTGGTGGAAGTATGCTAACCACACAGTCAAAACAGTTAATCACTCAAATTGTTATGTGTGTTCTTTGCTCCCACTCTCAGCTGGTCAAATATCTGTTACTGCTAAACCAATGGAACTGTCAGAAGCTGTTTGTTTCTTGCAAGAGGCTATGTATGGAAATAGTACAGCAGGCATTAACTTGAATCACATCTGCCACATTGTCTATGACTCCACTGACCAGAGACACGATGACATCCGACACCCCTTAATCAGTGAAGGCAAGATTAACCTCGCCGGGAAATTTTTCCTTTTGTCTACAAGGGTGTGGAAACCTCTCTTTGGGCAGTTTATCATTTTCCAGGTGCGCAACGGTACATAGTATATCTCACCCCTGTACTGCTACCTGCCGGACCGGCGTAGTGGGCAAAAGCTGACCTGAAGATCCTTATTGTCAGTCTAGAAGTCTGGAAGGCTCTGCAGCGCCGCAATTTGTGATTCTCACAAGTACGGCACGTATATGGTGACAGGGGGTTGGTGGCTGTGTGGCCATCGTGCCTACTCACACATGCCCATGAACTGGGGAGGGGTGTGTGCCCCCATGGTGGTGACTGACCATACCATCATATTGTCGGCAGGACAGGTGGGCAGGGTGAAAAGAGATATCTCTTTTTCACCACATGATCCCATCTGGGGCACAGATGTGCCGAAAGAATTCAAGTTAGAAACTACTGGGCAGAAGGCACTCTATTCCTTGTTTCTTTGGGTGGGAGTGGCCAAGAACACCTTGTGGATTGAAACAACTAGTTATAGATTACAATCATTTGTGAATTTTTCTTTGTCTGCTTTTTCTGGTATAAACGAGGAGTAAACAACTCTTAGACTTGCTGTATGTTGACCCAAAATAGAATGGTTCTTGATCAAATAACTGCCACCCGAGGGTGTGTGTGTGCATTTGTGGGGGATTATTGTTGTACTTTTATCCCTGAAAATGATGCAGATGGTCACGTGATTGCCTCAGCCATACAGAACTTGACTGCTTTGCAGGCTGCCATAGCCAAGGACAATGTAATTGATGAACATACCTGGTTAAGTTGGTTACTCTTTTCATGGAGAAGTCTCATCATGAGCCCGTTAATGTTTTCATCTTTTATGTTGTGCTTTTATACAAGCTGCAACAACACATATCTTTAATGTATCCTTACTATCATACTCTTACTTCATTATCATTTTGATTTCAATGTTTTTTTAAAATAAAATTTTTTAAATCACCCTTTATTGTCATTCACCCATACAACCAATCATGTACAGTAGAACGAAATTGTGCTTTTCCTATCTACAGTGTTAATCACACACACCCCATGTGTAGAATCAGAGGGCCGCTGCCATGCAAGGCGCCGCCACAGATTTCCCTCCTCCATCCCATTATTGCTGAGCACCAAGCTGGACCGCAGGAAGTTCCGCTTTTATATGGTCTTCGGCATGACCCGGCTGGGATTTGAACCCCTGCCTCCCGGGTGTGGGGCAGATGCTCTACCAACTGAGCCACCACTCCGGTTTCCATCATTAATTACTTTTAGCATTAATACGTTTTACTGTTCCATTTCTCCTCCTAAAGGACAAAAATGTTAGCTGGTGCCTGGGGCAGCAGGGTCGATGGTGGAGTTTCCCCGTCACTAGCTAGTTACGATCTGTTGCACACAAATGCACTGGAGCTTAGCACAGCTGCCAGATGAGGTTTTAGATTCCATAACTTGTTCTTTTATGATACCTTGCATGGCATCAAAGGGGGGAAAATGATGGAAAAATTTCATATTTGTAAATTGCTTTGTCTCAGAGTCTGTGTGAAAGTGATCCTCCTACTGAGGAGGCTCAGGTCTTTTGGTGTACAAGGGGTGCTCTTGAAGACATTCTACGACACGGTGGTGGCATCAGCCATCACTTTTGGAGTGGTCTGCTGGGGCAACGGCATTACAGCAGCCGATAGGAAGAGACTGAACAAACTGATCAAGAAAGCTAGCTCTGTCCTGGGGCAACGCCTTGACCCAGTGGAGGAGATAGGAGAGAGAAGGATGGTGGCTAAACTGTCATCTCTGCTGGAGTCCGAGTCCCACTCTAAGCAGGACATACTGAACGCACTGAGGAGCTCATTTAGCAGTAGACTACAACATCCTTGGTGCGCGACCGAGAGGTTTCGCAGGTCCTTCCTACCTACGGCTGTCAGACTGTATAACCTAAGCAGGGCTGCTTGCAGAGACAGCAAAAAAAAAAAAAAGTGACGACCTAATAGTATTGAATGCAAAAGACGCAACAGACTTACACAAATGGTCTCCTCCAGTATACAACTAGGACAATATCAGTCGCTATGGAGGGTGACAATATGTATGGGTACAGTGGGGCAAAAAAGTATTTAGTCAGCCACCAATTGTGCAAGTTCTCCCACTTAAAAGATGAGATCTCCAATTTTCATCGTAGGTATACCTCAACTATGAGAGACAAAATGAGAAGAAAAAAAAATCCAGAAAATCACATTGAAGGATTTTTAATGAATTAATTGGTAAATTCCTCAGTAAAATAAGTATTTGGTCAATAACAAAAGTTCATCTCAATACTTTGTTATATACCCTTTGTTGGCAATGACAGAGGTCAAACGTTTTCTGTAAGTCTTCACAAGGTTTTCACACACTGTTGCTGGTATTTTGGCCCATTACTCGATGCAGATCTCCTCTAGAGCAGTGATGTTTTGGGGTTGTCGCTGGGCAACACGGACTTTCAACTCCCTCCAAAGATTATCTATGGGGTTGAGATCTGGAGACTGGCTAGGCCACTCCAGGACCTTGAAATGCTTCTTACGAAGCCACTCCTTCATTGCCCGGGCCGTGTGTTTGGGATCACTGTCATGCTGAAAGACCCAGCCACGTTTCATCTTCAATGCCCTTGCTGATGGAAGGAGGTTTTCACTCAAAATCTCACAATACATGGCCCCATTCATTCTTTCCTTTACACAGATCAGTCGTCCTGGTCCCTTTGCAGAAAAACAGCCCCAAAGCATGATGTTTCCACCCCCATGCTTCGCAGTAGGTATGGTGTTCTTTCTCCTCCAAACACGACAAGTTGAGTTTTTACCAAAAAGTTCTATTTTTGTTTCATCTGACCATATGACATTCTCCCAATCCTTTTCTGGATCATCCAAATGCTCTCTAGCAATCTTCAGACGGGCCTGGATAAGCAGGGGGACACGTCAGGCACTGCAGGATTTGAGTCCCTGGCAGCGTAGTGCGTTACTGATGGTAGTAGCCTTTGTTACTTTGGTCCCAGCTCTCTGCAGGTCATTCACTAGGTCGTCCTGTGTGGTTCTGGGATTTCTGCTCACTGCTCTCGTGATCACCCTACAGGGTGAGATCTTGCGTGGAGCCCCAGATCGAGGGAGATTATCAGTGGTCTTGTATGTCTTCCATTTTCTAATAATTGCTCCCACAGTTGATTTCTTCACACCAAGCTGCTTACCTATTGCAGATTCAGTCTTCCCAGCCTGGTGCAGGACTACAAGTTTGTTTCTGGTGTCCTTTGACAGCTCTTTGGTCTTGGCCATAGTGGAGTTTGGAGTCTGACTGTTTGAGGTTGTGGACAGGTGTCTTTTATACTGATAACGAGTTCAAACAGGTGCCATTAATACAGGTAAGGAGTGGAGGACAGAGGAGCCTCTTAAAGAAGAAGTTACATGTCTGTGAGAGCCAGAAATCTTGCTTGTTTGTAGGTGACCAAATACTTATTTTACCGAGGAATTTACCAATTAATTCATTAAAAATCCTTCAATGTGATTTTCTGGAATTTTTTTTTCTCATTTTGTCTCTCATAGTTGAGGTATACCTATGATGAAAATTGGAGACCTCTCTCATCTTTTAAGTGGGAGAACTTGCACAATTGGTGGCTGACAATACTTTTTTGCCCCACTGTACATATTCATACTATGTAGAGTAACTAAATAGACGGTTATGCTGTTTATTCAATCTAGCTACAATGCTCCGCACTGTGTATATATATTTATATATTTATGTGTACATATGTATATTCACTGCTCTTATTTCTTATCTTCTAAATTATTGCTCTGAGTGTTGCTATCCCTGTGCTGTTGCAATCCTGGAATTTCCCCATTGTGGGACTAATAAAGGCTTATCTTATCCTATCTTATAGGCATGCTGTACGTGTTATCGCTTTGTTTTAGTACGCATGTATTGTATTGTTGTGACTGGTGCTGAGAAAGAGATAATCTGTACACAGAGTTTTGACCAGATGTACTGAACCAATCATCATGGACATTTTCTCCTCCACCTCTCGGACAATGGAGAGCTTAAAGGACTGAGCGATGTGTTTGAATCAGAATGATGCACGAATAGGCTCTGAGACTGTTATTGTATTGTTCTCCACTGGCCAGTGTAATTAAATTTGCTGCAACTTTGATCCTGCCTGATTCTTTGGCTGAAGGTTGGAAAGAATTTTCCCTACACAGACCCACCTGAGAATCATGGTATGCGAGATTGGCGACTGATGAGGCATCTGCCTAGGAGGAGTAGCCTTGATATTGACATCTGTGCTGTTATCGCTGATCAAGTCATCTTTCGTGACACACATATTGCGTGCGTCAGTATCATGATAATGATAAAAATTTGACATATTATGTAGCCCTATTTATTATACTGCTCAAACTAATTACTAATACCTGATGGACCAATCACACATCCCAGTAAGGTTCTTCACACTGAAACCAATGACATTGATGGAAAAATCTTATTATAACACGCACATCCTTAACCATCAGTCCCAAGCGAAACGGAAACAATGAGTGTACACATGTGTATAAATCCCACAGAACAGCCACTCAGATATGCAGCATAAAGTAGTGACTTATCAATACCAGCACTCCTATATGGCCCACAGACACGGGGAGGGGGCTGTCGGGGTAATTATGTCGTCCC
Source organism: Pholidichthys leucotaenia (assembly GCA_020510985.1). Taxonomy (NCBI): domain Eukaryota; kingdom Metazoa; phylum Chordata; class Actinopteri; order Cichliformes; family Pholidichthyidae; genus Pholidichthys; species Pholidichthys leucotaenia. The sequence continues at coordinate 63,879,878 of CM035845.1, read as the reverse complement.
ACTGGGAGTGGATCACTCCCACAGCCGACAACCCATATCTGAATGTGGGTCAATATGCACAGACGCAGACAGAATCGAGTGGCCAGTTGTTCCAGATGAAGGATGGTGGGTGTAAATCCAGGTCAAACAGGAAATAGGAACAAGCCTAAGAGCAACACAGGCTGTATGGGTGAGAAGTACTCAACATTATCCTCATTTTCAGCTTTCGCTCAGTACTAGAATGAAATGATGCTATGCTATGATGGACAATTTCCTCCATGTTTAAGGCAGTGACAAAATAAGAGTGCACTTAAGCTGGTAAAGCATTACTTTCTGCATCACACAACTGATTTCAAGGGTATTCAAACTTGAGCCACGCATTCACTTATAAGTCTCAAGAGTCTCCATTTAAATGCATCAGACAGAAACCTTTTTATTTCTCCCTTATAGACGGTATGCGTATAATGTCACCGAACGGAACTCATGTCAGTTAAACACTGAGTGGCAAAAATGAATAGCAGCAATAAGGTGCCTTCACACCAAATGCGAACGAGTGGCGCAAACACATGCAAAGTCAATGGAAAGAGGTGAGCACACGCAAAATTGCGCATTCGCGTGTTGACGACTAAGGGATAGAGCTAGCTTTAAGATTCTGCCGTCATCAAAGTAAAAGTGTCAACATTGGAGAGTCAACTAGTTTGAAAATGAGACTGACACTCACCTGGAGACAGAAGGACCGGGAGCTCTTCAGCTGACTCGGGATGCCAGAGTTATTTACCCAAAGATTCCTGCCACGGACGTGCTAACAAGGCTAGCAAGCTAGCAACGTAAAAACCCATCAAGTTTTCGAGGCAGGGACAACTTTTTCAGGTGAGCCCCCCCCCCCCCTCCCCCAGTTGGATAATGTAAACCTAAGCGTGATGTTATTTTAGGATGCTTTCACACCTAAATTTGTTTAATTTGGTCCGAATCAGTTGACAAGTGTGTTATTTTGTATCATTTTCTAATTGTTTCAGTCCCCTTTCACACAGGCAAAAATTCAAGCAGACCAAATTACTTCAAGTTAAATCCTGCAAGACTTACGTCAGAGCGTTCTTTGTTCTTATTGGTCAGATTTTTTGCCACAAGAACAGGAAAGGTAAACACAGGAAATAGGATGACTACTGTGTATTTATGCATTTCTGGGGAGAAAATAATACAAATCATAGCGTAATCTACAGTGAGTAGATAGTACTTAGTACTTAGTATTTAGTAGTAAATAACATGTTAACATTCATTAATCCTCTAGAACTGTGACGTGCCCAGCCACAGATATTTTCAAAAATCTATCAGGTATGTACAGTGGTATAAAATGCTTTAGTTTACCATTGGTCCTGCTTTAGTGTGGTCACTTTCTCACCTGCAGGACCACACCAGAGTTTGCCATTTGATTCGAACAGAGACCACCTCTTTCAGGAGGTCTTGGTACGCACTTGAGTGTGATTACTATGTTCTCACCAAACAAAGTGAACCGCACTAACAGAGAAAACAAACTTGAGTTCGATTGAAATGAACTAAAGCCTGCAGGTGTGAAAGCACCCTTAGGGATTTCCACAGCAGATTGAACACCACTGCAGAAGGGATAAAGGCAACCTGACCTGTCTGCAACTCACCCAGATGGTGAATTCATGTGTGTTTGTGGGTTTACATTAAGTTATAATGCAATCATGCTGTGCGAAAAATCCGCCCGTTGCTGTTTGGGGTTAAGGCACCTTTAGGGTGTATGCAGTAAAATGAAAAAAATACACACAATATTCAATCACAGCTGTACATAGAGTACCTACTTGTATTGTGGAGAGCTAATCTTATCATTCTAGCTTGATTAATTGGCAAAATAAATAAGTAAATAATTAAAGGCTCTGAATCGGTTCTTCACTTACCATATGCTCCTTGGTCTTTAACCACACATCACTACAGTCAAGTAAATGGTGTTGTACCAACATCTAAAGAAAAAAAGTACTCTGTGCACTGCTGTGACTAAATATTTTGTGTGGTTTTTATTTTGCTGCATGCAAAATAAAGCTGTCACATGTGATTGCCACTCAGTGCTGTGATGAGTGCCAAGAATTCTGTTCCAATGCATCCCCTCTATAAAGCCACAGACATTCAGGGATGTGACAATATTCAACTGTTCTGGCAGCTGGTTGTTTATCAGGTGTTTGGCTATTCAATTTTGATATTCAGACATTTACTTCTTTGAAATAAAACTTTTTTAACATCATACTTAACTTCACCACAATGTTGCTACTACGTATACACTTTCACACATCAACTTTGATGGTGTAAGTGTGAAAATGTTATTGTATTAATACATTCTACCATGGTTCAGTAACTTCTATAAGCCCCGTTTCCACTACAGCACAGGTGTCAAACTCATTCCATGGAGGGCCAAGACCCTGCAGGTTTTACCTCCACCCAGTGTCTTCAGCAGGTGATTTCACTGAATTTCTTCACACTGATTGCTGAGCAGTGAAAACACCTGCTGATGACACTGGGTAGAAGCAAAACATGCAGGGTCTTGGCCCTCCATGGAATGAGTTTGACACCCCTGCACTACAGGAACCAATTTTACAAGAATTTCCCCTATGGTGCATTTCCACTACAGCAAGGGTGTCCAACCATGTGCCATGGAGAGCCAAGACCCTGCAGGTTTTCTCTTCTACCCAGTCTCTTCAGCAGGTGTTTTCACTTATCAGCAATCAGTGGGAAGAAGTTCACTGAAATCTGCTGTTGAAGACACTGGTTGGAGGTAAAACCTGCAGGGTCTTGGCTCTCCATGGCACATGGTTGGACACCCCTGCACTACAGGAACCTCCCCAAAAAATAAATTTGCAACATAGATATTGTAAATTTGCTACTTGTAAATTTTCAACTTTTGTCATTTTGCAACTTTTTTCCTGAAAATTTGAAACTTTTCTCTCATGAATTTGCAGCTTTTTTCCATAAGTTTGCAACATTCTCATAAATGTGTGACTTTTCTTGTAAATTTGCAGCTTTTTCATGAAAATTTGCAACTTTTTTCTTGTAAATTTTTAAACTTTTTTTTCATAACTTTGCTTCTTTTTTATTGCAAATTTGCTGATACAGCATCCGCACCACAACTGGGAGGTTGGGGGTTCAAGTACCAGTCGAGTCATACCAAAGACCGTATAAAAATGGTACTTCTCGCCTTCTAGCTTGGTGCTCAGCGTAATAGAATGGGGGAAGGAGAAGTTGTATGTGGCGGTGCCGTCCATGGAAGCGATCCCACTGATTCTACATGTGATTAACACTGTAGATAGGAGAAATGTAATGTCATTCTACTGTACACGTTTGGCTGTATGGACTGAATGACAGAGATGGCTTCTTCTTCTTCTAAATTTGCAATGGGTTTTCTCAT